>JAULJZ010046913.1:0-14226 GCA_032270985.1 Heliamphora pulchella
GATATTTAAAAAATATTTATTTTATGTAATCGGGGGCGGGGCGGGAAAAACGGGGCGGGAAGAGCAAATATAATCCCCATCTCGTTTGTTATCGGAGGCAAAAAAAACTCTACAAAACAGGACGGGGGCTGGGCAGAAGCGAGCCGGGACGGGAGAAATTGCCATCCCTATCGAACACTAGACCGTTATGAAGTTTCCAATATATGGCACTCATCGAACGTTTGAGTACTGTCGCGCCAGTACAATTTAAACCTAAAATTTCTTATATCATTTTAAAAAATATTCAATAGAGAGATTGCCAGAGAGGCTTTTAAAAGATACAAAAATAGTTTAGAAACTTTTGTTCTATAATTTGTGTCCCATATAGTGAAAATTCATAGTATTTGTAGATATAAGCAATCTTATCAAATCACGTATATATATATATATTTTTTGTGTATGATTACTTCTCGTAATTATTTTTATTTTTTATTCGTAATTATTTATTTCAAAATCCTGTAGAGGTTGGTTCATTAACCCCAATTTTGTCCTATTTGTAATGATAGATGGGTAGGAATAATAGGATGCATGTTTTGGTTCTTATAATTCCAAGCTTAGATTTTTCTATTTAAAAAAAACATATCAATTTATTTTAACCTTTCTTATTTTGATTTCAAAATTTAAACTCATTCTCTCTTATAAAATTTAAAATTGAAACGGATAGACTTCAATTATAAAATATTTTATCTTTTATAAATTTATTTTAAATTAATAATATTTCTCATATATCCAACGACCAAGTCAAGAGTTTAATTTAGATGAGGTACTAATTTTAAATTATTTTTTAATCTTTCTCCAAACATTCAAATAAGTAAAGTGAAAAGTCATTAGCATAAAAATATTTTTTAATCAAACATTTTTTTAAAAAAATTTAGGTTACAATAAAAGATAACAATGAAAAAGCCTATATTAAAGTTGAATCTTACGAACAAATTTTCATCTTTATTTTTAAAATAGGATATTGTTAATTGTGATTAGAATTAAATTTCTATTTTAAAAATAAGATATTGGTTTTTTTTTGGCTAAAAATGATTAAAAAAAATCAAGATTGCCCGTTTGACAAAAAGCAAAAAAGCAAAAAAAACTAAAAAGATAAAAGGTTTAATCAAAACACAAATTCCAAGAATATTGTATTTAAACTCTCACTACTTTTAAAATATAATAATAACTCTTATTCATAACTTATTTATTACAACTACCAACTATATATAATTGTTAATATCAAATATATAGAATGGTAAAATTGTCCACTTTGAATAAAAAGCAAAAAAGCTAATTTTTTACCTCAACAACTAATTTAAAAAAAGTTAGCTTAAAAACTAAATTACCATATAATCTACTTTGAAACCAATTTAACTTTTTAGTTAAAAATACAAAAAAGCAAAAAAAATCTACCTTTTAAGCTAGTTGCCAATCCGGCCCTAAAAGTAAAAATTCATCACTTGAGGTTCTGCTTTGCTTTTTAGCTTTTAGACTGAAAATGCCAAAAGCCAAGGTTGTCTATTTGACAAAAAAAACTAAAAAATCAAATCAAAACACAAATTTTTAGAATATTTAATTCAAATTCTTACTACTTTTAAAATATAATAATATTCATTATTCATAACTTATTTACTATCACTATCAACGACATATAATTGTTAATATCAAATATATGAAATGGTAAAATTGTTCACTTTGAACTAAAAACAAAAAAAATTAACTTTTTACCCAAATTACTAACTTTAAAAAAACTACTTAAAAGCTAAGTTACCAAACAACATATTTTAAATCTAATTTAACTTTTTGATTAAAAATGTAAAAAAGCAAAAAAAATAATTTTTAGTTAGTTGTTAATCGAATCTTAATTATGATAAATAAAAATTTTAATTTTATCAACTGAAATAATAATAAATTAGAAGTTCTAATTTTAATACAATCAGAATATCCAATTTATAAGTCACTTACATTAAAATCGAGCTGCTCAAAAATATTGATTTATCTTCAAAAATTTAATATTTTAAAGCCAGTGATTATAAGTTTTTTTCTTTACAAATAAAAGTGAAATGTCCTTCCAAAAATTAGGAGGGCATTAACAAAAAAATCTTATGAATGTATTTTAAAATTTTATTTCTTATAAATAGAAGTAAGAATATAAAAAATTAGAAGGAACACATGCCTTTTCTAGGACAAATTATTAAGTACTCCTGCAGTACCATATAAACGATATCACGTAATATTTTTGATAAATAAATTATTATAATTTACATAATATAGGTCACTCTTTGTCTTCTAACCATTCAATAAAAATGAATCATTATGTTTTTACCGTAAAATTTATCATCACTATATTAGGTAAAAACATCACATAAATTTATCACATAAAATTTTGAGAGTACCAAATAATTATTCATTTCTGCACACTATGTCAGACTATTAATTGGTAGTAAATATTGTCGGTGAACATAAAAAAAACCTAAATGTATTGTATGAATGATTATATATATATATATAATTGCGTTTATTTTTTAGTATAATATCTTTTTAATTATTTTTTTGCTAAAGATTGTTATTTAGAATAAATTTTGAAATCAAATTATATTGAAACGTGATTTTATCTTTAGGTAAGGGAAAATGTGCTAGTATGAATAAAAAGAACAGTTTAGAACGTGTTTGTTGCTTACTTTTTACAGTAATATTTTATTTTCTTTTATTGCAAGTTGAATCATAACACTTGTCAAAACTTTTGCTTTCCGATATTGATGCCGTGATTGCTACATAAGTTTTTTAGCTTTTTGATTAAAATTATATAAAAAAAGTTAACATTTGATTTTTTTGATAAAAAAATTAAAAAATTAAAAAGTTAAATTAAAATATTAATTTTTAAATTTTTATTATTATTAAAATACAGTAATATTAATCATTCATAACTTATTTATTACCATTATCAACTACATATAATTATTATTTTCAATTATATAGAATGACAAAATTATTCAATTTGAACAAAAAAATAAAAAAAATAATTTTTATTCAAACAACTAATTTCAAAAAAGCCAACTTAAAATTTAATTTACTAAATAACTTATTTTGAACTAAATTTAAAATTTTAGCTAAAAACACAAAAGCTAACTTTTGTTAAAATTTAATTGTCAATCTCCAAAAACAATCGGAAATAAAAATTCACGCACAAAACGGAGAAAATAACAAAAATTGAGAATGTACGTTGTTCGACCCACCCCAGCCTACGTGCACAAGGAGAGAGAAAATATTCTATTACATTCGAGTACAACAATTGCTTCATTCTCTCTACTAGCTATCCTCTTAAATGTTCTATTTTGTCTAATCTTAAAATTTCTACCAGTATTCTATTTATAGGTACACGTGAAAACTCTAAAAGACCATAAATTCATATTATTATAAATCTTATATATAAAAAATTTATTGTGAGATTCTAAATGCGCTCAACTCAATTACATATAAATTAAATAGTATAATAAATACCGTGATACTTTCCTTTTTATTAAAAATTTTAAACAAAATTGTGTTTGTATATTTATCCTTTTCCTAATTGCCTTTTCAACTCAATTTAGGTATTAGATTTCACGTATTTTGGAACAAGGGAAATATAGGGATTCGGTTCCTATCTATTTCTTAAAGAAATGAGTCAATTTATTTTTATAGTGTATACGACGTTTTTTTAAAAAATTTTTTGGATGAATTGATTCGTTTATATTATAAAATTTATTCAAAAAAATTATTCATATAAAAAATTAAAATTATTGAAGATTAGTAACTATATGGTCAAATCTCAGATCACATTTATTTTAAAAAATGAATAAACAAATATGATTTTTAGAATAAATTATTTATTTTTTTAATGGGATTTTTATATCGATCTTTAATCAACATATTAATTTGCATGAATACGCTTTTTAATAAGATTTACAATACAAACGATGTCAGATCCTTGGAGACAAACTTTAGGTAAGCACCATAAGCAAATAAAATAGAGGTATTCTGTGTTTTTAAAATGAAGAGTTCTATATTCGATATGCAAAATGCTGACCATAGTCCATTAGCAGTAAATAATAGGCATTTTTTATTGATAAGTATAATTTTTATGGTAATTTTTACTCAAGTCTCATTTTATCCATCATTTTACTATTTAGTTTTAAGACAAGTTCAACTTTCTTATAAGTCTCATTTTGAATTAAATTTTTATTTGTACCCTTCTATCTAATTCCCTATTTGCGTCTGTGTCATTTCTGTTCAAGTGCAACGGGTCCAAAAAATCTGCAAGAAATCGAAGCAAACCCGATCATTTTTTATTTTGATGCTTCAAATGGCACAAAAACGTGATTGTGGAGATCTTGACCATCCACGGACTGCGAAAAACCAACGTAATATTCAGAAAAATGAATCCGTGATTACTGATTGGGTTCGGAATGTAAATTCAAAAAACAAGAATCTTCACACTCGTCGAAAATCTCATAGACGAAAATCTTCAGATTTCCGTAAGTAAACCCCTTTGAATTTTTCGTTGCAAAAAATGATACATAACAAATGTCGTGTGTATTATTGTTGTAGAAAATGATACACTAAATATAATACGTTGTTTACTGAACACATTTTAATATGTTATCATTTTCTGTGGTTTTAACAAATAGTGTATCATTTCTAATACACTATTTGGTATGTATCATTTTTTAATGTTGTTAGTGTATCATTCTGTGTTACTTTAAAGCTAAACCATTTTCTAATGCAGGATATAGTGTTTACCAAAAAACGAGTCATTTTATATGGTCTTCGAATATAGTGTATCATTTTCTCAAACAAGTACAACTTCAATGTTTTGAACAATGTATCATTTTCTGCATCAGATGTTCGTATTATATTTAATATATCATTTTCTGCAACAATGATACACACGACATTTGTCATGTATCATTTTCTGCAACGAAAAATTCAAAGAGGTTTACTTACCGAAATCTGAAGAACCAAAGTTATATACTAAAAATCAACAGTGCACCTCACGAAAAATGAAAGAATCAATGTTCAACGTGCAAAAATAATCAGAAACCGTTTGGATATCAGAAATCACCAACCCGCCGCACGAAAAATGCAACAAAGTCTTCTTCACCGTGCAAAAAAAACCCGAAAATTGCTTGAAACATGCTTCTTTCTCGTGTGGCTCTTATTAATACGATTGTGTGTATATTCAGCAAATATTTTTTAAGGGTCCGAATTGATACAGATTAGTTTGTGTGATATTTAAAAATCTGGTCAAATCGTATCCAATATCTAAAAATAAGGAAATATAAATTTTCAAATATAAAGATATGGGTACAATCTTTCCATATATATCACGCTGCAATAACTAACAACCAGGAGTATGTAGGTATTATATTTTCAAGAAATTTAAAATAGGATCTAATGAAACATGGAACTTTTGAACATAACTTATCGAAAAACAACATTCTAAAATGGGACTTATATATAATTTATGTTAAAAAAATTGGTTCATGTTTGATTACAGCGAGATAAAGAATGTGATAAGAATTATAGAGTTATTTATAACCTGTAGACAAGAAAAAAAGACAATTCAAAACCTGGTACTAATTATACCGGTAATATTAATATTATAAATGAGGAATTATGAATCTTACTCATTGAATTATTTGTCACAATTCTGCAATACAAATGCGGCATAATTTGTCCCGAGAGACAAAAAATGAATTGGTAGATCTTTTGGTTTTTAGTCCAATCCTTTCTCCCCTCATCCTTATTCAAAACATCCTCTAATTGTATTATTGTTTACTTGAAATAGGCATCCCCTCGAGGTGGCGTAATAAACCTCCATTTAGACGAAAAGAGTCGGAGAGTGCTAATTCGTTGGAAAGCTAGGACCGTAATGGAAGGTTCTCTGTTGGTTTAATTAATTAGAAGTTTATCCATGAAGTCATTCAATTAATAAAAGGCTGGTAATGTGTGAATTTGTGCATGTTAAGAGTTTGTGCACGTTGAGTTTCAGTTGACGCTTCAAACTGTAAAGTTAAATTTTACTCTTTTTTGTACTATTCATCTTTTGTGAGACTATGTTTGACCCTATTTCATACAAACAGTCCGTTTGGAGTGCTAGAGTTTCTTAGCTAGGTGAGACATGAAAAGAAATAATTATGTTTTTTTACCGTCTTGACTGGAATTAGAGTTTAATTTCTCACATGTTCTCACCTATCTTATCTTGTTTGGTTAGACTTGGGTTGTAAAAATGAATCTCCAATGATCCGGTTGCAAGAGGGAGGTGAAATCTGTTCCAAAAAAAATACAAGGGATAAGTTATATTACAGGAGAAATGCCATGTTTGATTCGGAAATATAATTGAATAGGATAGGAGGTATAAACAATAATCGGAGTCCCACAAGGTTTTTTTTTTATATCATTTGGATGGTATTATGTATATTGTTAGTTTTTATTATTATTTATATTTGGTTAGAATGAGACAAGGATTGAAATAAGCGTTGTAGGTTCAGCCCGAATTGTAGAAAGTGGGTGATACGTTTTTGTATTTTTATGAGAAGAAGCTCTACGAAAGCAATTTGAAATTTATGGAATTGTATAATTTGATTTTACAAAACAAATGCAAAATTGATAGTCTGAATAAATGGATTTTAATACTATGGACTCACATATTTTTGTCTAATTAAATTTCTCAAATTTGGGATAATAAACGATCCCGAAAGAGAGAAAAGTTATGGGATAGAGGATGGTTATCATACAATTATGGAGACTATTATAGAGATAAATTATGTTGACGCTGGAATCCGAACAGGCTCTGGAGTGTTTCAAGGCTTGAAAAAATGAGGAAGTCTTGACACCAGTGGGTGTCGGCCGAAAGCCCTTCAATGGTTAAATCAGAAGTTGGTGTATGGAAGAGTATATAGGACCTAGCATGAATGGATTGCGTACCTTCTAAAGGTGGGATGGTATCCTTCAAACTGAAGTTAAACTTGTTTATTACTGTTGTTAACTTATAGCTCTAATTAGCATAATTGTGTTTGTTGATGCAAGTATGTAACCAAGCTTATAACTTATAGATGCTAAACTACCCTATTGTATTGTCCATACCTTTTTTTGAAGCCAAAAGCTAAATCCACGAGCTAGGGGTATTTTTGACATTTTATTCAATTGCACAAATGCCACAATCAGAATTTGTAATCTAAAAGTAAAAGCTAAATCCACATCCAACAGGACTTCCCCAACTTTTGCTCAGCTTAAAGCTAAAAGTTGGTCTAACTTTTAAAAGTGAATCTAACCGCAAACAAGTACAGGCTCCACAGCATGAACACGTACCACCCATCAAAATCTACCTCCTTCTGCAGAGGGTAAAGGTGTAAAAATGACTCGAGAGTTTACACCCTGCACTGTAGCAGCCCAATTTGGGTTCGTACAAAACTTGAGCAGCCCAAGCCCACAGCCCTGGGCAGAACCCGCCCAAGCTCACACCCCTGGGCTTTAGCGGGCTGTAAGTTTATTGCTCGAAACATTCCAAAGGCTATTAATTAATGCATGTTACTGATGCTGCAATTATTAGGTCAGAGTGCAAGAAACAATATTCTCTCTTAAGCAAAAACTGCAGCTCGTGTCTTATAGCAGTTGCTGTAAACCAACTAGCGCGATTCTGCAAAGTACCAGTTATTTGATTGCTTCCAATGGGGGTGTTTAGCAAAGCTTCTAATAGCGGCTTTTAATTTTTTACTATTAATTTTAGCAATAAGTTATAATTTTTTTTAAATACTAACAATTTCTGTTACAAATTATAATTTTTTTTTAATTTTTTTATTTCAGCTACAAACTCACACATTTACCAAGCACTCACAATTTCTATTACAAATTATAATTTAAAAGCTAATATTTTAACAGTACCAAACACTCCCAATATGATGGGAAGAATGTTATCCTGCAGCCAAGGTTCAACTTGAAGATGCTACTGGTTTAGCAAAAGCTAAGCTACCATGTTATGAGAGAATGCAGAAAAAATCTTCTTTATAAATGGGATCAAACATGAGTTTATGTCATAGGTTCTTTTTTCAGCAAACTGTCATTGTATCCGTTTAATTACTTTTATCATAAGTCTCCTAATTACAATTCACAAACGGAAAAGGATGGCGAAGTATCAGAATAAGTTTTCTAACGTTTATCAACTGAGGAAAGATTATACCATCCAACTAAAACCACGCCAAAATACAACCTATGGAGCTCTGACCCTGCAACATCAACAGTGCATGCGACAGTGATGCGGGTACATCGCCTTCGACTTCTGTGCCAATACTCACTGCTTCCCGAGCTGCAGAACCAAAACCCAAGGAGAAACTCTTCCCAGAAGAGTCCTGCTGAGAGTGGTCAACAAGTTTCAAACTTGATCTGGAATTTTTTTTTGGATTTCAATCTTTTTGGATGTGCATGCCTTGTAAAATATGTGCAGTTTTACTCCTCTACTGTCAAAACCTTGTATGTAAAATACCCTAACCTTACATCATGCCTAATCCTTTTGACTTTTTGAAATACATGTACGGATGCCAATGTTTTAAATATCAGCCATCATGTATTGTATTACGTATTGTATTAGCTGATACGTACCAAAATTTGGGTATCTAAAACATATATTTACTAATGTATTTGTTGATACTGTTCGATATCTGTCGATACATAACCGTATTATCGATACCGCGATTGAGAACCTTAAGAGACGCTTGAGACAGCCAACTTTTGATAAGCTTCATGAATCATGAGTTGATTTTTAGTGGCTTCTTTTTGCCAGCATTACTAAAGATCATTAGGTTTAATAACACATGAGAATAAGCATGTATGGCTGAATGATGACACTTCTTCACCTTCAGTTCCGGAGGAGGAGGAGGTGATTGTGGAGTAAAGGGCCATTCGGACTCGCTTGCAGTCAATTGAGGATGGCTCGGTGATTGTGTGTTGAACTGTCTGCTTCTGAAGGCTGAGGGAAGGTGGGATACCTCCTCAACTTCATTTTTTTATTTAAGACTGACATCTAGGGTCTGCGTGGCTTCAAATTGAATGTGAATTTGGAAATTTGTAGAAGGGAAGATACCACACGCGGAAGAAACCTCCTCTTTATTAAACAGGGTAATATATGTATATGAATCTCACAAGTAAATAGATTTCACATGTATGTGAATGACTAGAATTATTTTTTGTGATTAGTGCCAATTTTCTGTTAACAGAAGTCTTACCTGACAGGATCTGGCCAATACAAATCAGATTTGGACATATAAGATTTGCGGGGCTCCACAAACAGAAACTTACAGCCCTCGAAGATTGCTTTCCCCGACGCCATTGAATCGAAGATGCAAAAACTTCTACAGAAGTCTGCTCCACTAGGGTTTAACCATAAATGGTTTACAGCTGAAGCTCCATCACAGATTCTTTATGTTTACCACTCTAATTGTAATAAATCATCATACCATCATCTCACGTAATCAAATCGATCCCAAACTGAAAGGCCCGTGAGACGGCTACAAGTATTCTTGCCCAGAACAATCAACATAAAACTGTATCAGGGCCAGCCCCTAAATTCTTTCATCAATGAGTTCATTTGTTGGTATTTGAGGCCTAAGACTAAACCATTATAGAGAGGGTCACATCTTAGACACTAAATTGCAGGAAATTTAATCACCAATCTCTGAACGCAAACGAAAGCAAATCCATACACACACTAAAGAAAATGTTTGGGGACTGGTTATTAAATCCCAACATAAATAGCCAAGTAATATCTCAATTAGAAACTTTATGGCCTACCAGTCAGACTAGCATCCAACCATGCACATCCAAAGCACATTTGAAAGCATAAACGAACAGAGGATGTTTGATCAAAATGCAAGCTAATATTTTCAGTGAAACAAGAAAAGCCACAAGCAACCATTTTCAATCAGGCAAAAACAAGTTACAAATATAACTTCAGAGGTACAAGTGTACAATTCATAGTTCGGACCCAAAAGTGAAACAGAAGTCCAACCGAGTGCGGAAAGATTGAAACTGCAGGTTAACCAAATGGAACATTTTCTTGATACAGCTTTATTTATGTTATTGGCTGCCAATTCATCTTTTACACCAAAACCAAGTAGAAGTCCCTCACACGTCTCCCAATGCTTTCCTAATGTCTGCCTGCATTATGAAAATCCATAGAAGCAAAGCAAGAAATGCATTTTCAGAGTAAAGAATGGGAGAAACACAAACTTACAAACGGGGAGAGAGAGAGAGAGAGAGAGAGAGAGAGAGACCTCGATAGATAATGGTGCTGTTGCTGTGCCATAACGACGGAGGACTTTGCCTTCCTTATCAACCAAAAATTTCGTGAAGTTCCATTTGATCCTAGACCCAAGAAATCCACCTGAACCCTCTTTGCTTGCTTTGAGGAATTTGTAAACAGGTGCTGTATTGGCCCCATTGACACGTACCTTAACAACAAATATGGTTGATTACAAATTAAATCAGGAACAATTATGAGTTGCACACATAGGAAGTGAAATACTTATAAGAAATATTCTGCTAGATTAGTGTACAATATTATGGACACTCAATGGAAAGTTCATTAAAGTAGTGTAAAATATGATAATGCTTCTTTTAGAGAAACCCTGGAAGGAGGATGTACAATGAAATGAAGATTCTCACTGCTGGTGGTGTCAGGAGGCAAGCCAATCCTGACTATTTATCTAAATACCTCTGTAGATTTTCTTCATGCAAGGAAAAGAGCAGAGTGTGCAAAATTCACATTCTACCATTCTCAAAATGTATTTCAGCACTCAAGCTTCAATCTTGTATAAAGAAATCTCTAGATTACATAAATCAATTGCTCAAATAGCGCAAGTTTGTTCTATTTAAAGGGTATAGAGTGACCAGAACATGATAACCAAGACTAGCTACTAAACACAAGGATTGATTACAGGTCCATGATTGTCACAGACTCATCAGCAACCTTATTAACGAGATTCATTTCTTTGTTGGTTTCTCATAAATCAGAAAGTTCATCCTTGCAAGATTTAACACGAGTTTTGGATTTTAGATCCGCCATATTTCTTCTACCAAAAAAAGAAAGAAAAAGAAAAACAGAGATGCTTACTAAATATCAAATGAAATTGAGATGCACCATGCACCAGTGATATACTTCAAGATAGCATCCAAAGACCAGTAAAGCCTTCAATATAAAATGGAAAGAAATTCATTCATTTTTAAAAACTACATGACTAGTATGCCATAGCTTAGGTGACATGCAGAAAAGGTTTAAAAAAAAGGCCTTTACACATAAATCTCGCTAAGTATTTCTAGCCGACCATGATCAATCAAGAAGACCAGCCACTGAAAGAACTATAAAATGGAAATAAGTGAAACGATGAGGAAGAAAAATCTAAGCTCCTTAAAATGATAGTCAGATAGTGCAAGGAAAGCGGAAAATGAGTGAATATATGTACCCATTCCAAATGTTACACATAGGAAATAAGTTTAAACTCAACGCTGACGGCCCTAGTTGCTGTTCGGTTAACTATCACTGACTTCTGAAAAGACGGTTTCAAGTTGTACTCAAGATCCCACTCCACACAAAGGGATAGTCTTAAAGTTCTAGAGAAATACATTATAGACTTCTCCAGTTTGTAATCTTTCTAAACAATGTTACTTCGCTTACCAGAAAAAAAAAAGAAAAAAAAAAAGAAAAAAAAGGGATTTGAAGACTCTAGTACAAAGTGAAGTAACAGAACATTAATTTTATCACAATAAAGTAAGAATCCAACAAATTCAAAATTCACAGGTATATGTGATTGATATCAAACCGATACTAATGATATGCTTATGACAAATATTGTCGCAACTTCAAATTATAACAATCAAGTCAAATAATTATTAAATCTAATAGCATCTTAAATTATCTTATGATACCTGATTACCTTATGGAAAATTGGGTATTCTGCCTTGAATCTTGTACATGCAAACTCGTGCGCCTCCTTGCTTGTACCAGGCTCTTGATACAAGAACTGATTGCATGGAAAAGCGAGGATCTCAAATCCTGAAAACAATCAGCAAAACATATTTGGTACGTGTATATGACTTTTCATACGTTCCGGCTCTCAACCAGTTGCAAAAGAAAATAAAAGCTGAAGGAATTTATACACGATATGCTCAGATGAAAACATAAAGACAAACAGAAAAGTAAAATTCGTTAAAAACCAACAAGTAACAACTTATTTGGATTGGGTGAATTGGAAAGGAAATAAAAGAAATGATTATGCTATCATTCCAATCACTAGTTTGGATAACTAAAAAGCAGATAAATGAAAAAAAATACAAAAAAGAAAAAATTGAGAGATTTAGTTCTCTCAAAAAACCCCATTTTTTAAGCTCTCCAAAAGTAAAAATATTAGAAGAGAAAAGAATCTTCTTAAATGCTTATGTTTTATAATGCCACTTTTAGCCCTAAAAAAATGCATTAACTACTACCATTTCAAAGGATGGTTAGTTTAGTAAAATTATGTAAGGCATTTTATTTTTTGGACCTCTTATGTGAACTCATAACCAAACAATACAAAGAGAAACGAATCTCTTTTCTCTCATCTTGCTTATTGAAACAAAGAGAAAGCACAATCATTTCTGTTTGTTTCTCTTAGTACATAAATCTTTTTTTTTCTTTACTCTCCTAGGTTTCCAAACGACCGTAAAACTTCGGGGTTTTTTTTAATAATTTACTGAGAAAGTTACACACATATAAAGAACTTAATAGGGTTATTACACAATTACGGAGAAAAAAGCAAAATCCAAAAATCAAAATGAGCAATTGAAAGATTCTATACCTTTATCCTTGTACTTGTTGTGAAGTTTAGTCAATTGGGTATAATTTGAATCCGTAAAACCGCTGTTTCATCCCCCAAATAAACAATCACACGGATATCCAACATTAGTGAAGAAACAGAAAAGATCGAATCCAAATAGATACCAATTTCGAAATAATCCGAATAACTAAACAAGATTAAGATCAAAAAGTAAAGAAACGGGATCACAAAAGGGAAAAAAAAGGGAGAGCGGACCATTTGGAAGCAACATTCACGACAAGAACAACTTTCCCTTTGTATATGCTGAGATCCACGTCCTTGCCTTTGCTATCCTGCGCATTCCCCAAAATTCAAAATTTTCTCAGAATCCCAAGATAAAGATCGGCACATTGTCTGTGTGTGTGTGTGTGTGTGTGTGTGTGTGTGTTTATATATTATACATATATGTGTGTGTGTGTGTGTGTGTGTGTGTGTGTGTGTGTGTGTCGAATAAGTGAGAAATATAGGGAGGGTAGGGTTTCAGGAACCTTGACTGTGAATTCATGAATAGATTTTTGTGGGGACGATTCAGAAGCACCCATCTCGACAACGGAGCTCTGTTTTCTGTAAATTTTCTCTCGCTTTCTCTCTCGCTCTCTCTCTTTTTCTGTCTCAATTGAAAAAGTCTTGGAAGGACGACGACTCGCCAACACCGCTTCCTTTCTCGGGTCAGATAAGAATGAAATCAACTTTTTTGATTAACTAGGAAATGACCTTGCCTAAAAATACTTACGATTCGTGTAATATAAATAAATTAAAATTAATATTTTAATATAATATTTTTTAATTATAATTTATATTTTTAAAAGATATTTTTGAATTAATTTTTTTACGCACTCTCATGTACATAAAATGTGATTAATAAATAAAATAAAATTTTAAAATAAAAGGCAAATTAAATGAATTATTAAAATTTTAAAACAATCATTATTATAATTAAAATGCATAAGATTTAAAAATAAAACAAATAAAAATAAATTTCTACATTATGTAGAGTTTGAAAATTAAATTAGAAATTACTCATAATCTCGTCATAAGTTAATCCATCAACCAATCAAGTTTTCACAAGAAAAAAAATTTTAATTAAAAATTTTTAATTCAAACCCCTCACAAAAAAAAACGAAAGACAAATATTGAAGAGACGACCTTTCTCTATATGTATAATACAATAAATTCTATACAATTATAATATCCACACTCTAAAAATAAAAATCATACACCATGTAAAATAAATTATAAAATTTATATAACTTACTCAACATTTTCTTTTTATAAATAAAACTGTTACTTTTTATAAATAAAAAATTTATTCAAAACTAAA
>JAULJZ010046935.1:0-14225 GCA_032270985.1 Heliamphora pulchella
GGTTGAAATTCATCATTTGTAGGAAATCGATAACTAATATATATTATAGATGAATTGTGTTTGATTGATAGTGGGTTGAATAAATATAATCTGTAACCAACGCATTTTTTTTATTTTTTTTTTCACTCAACTTACTCAACTAACTAACTCACTTACATAACTCGCAAAGATTAGATTGGTTGAGGTGGCGATTTAGAGCGAGTTAGCAGTTTATTTGCACGCTCCTACTTTTTATAAATGTTTGGTGTAGAGGTAGGTTTAACTGATTAGTAACTCAGGTGTGCGCATGAGGGGCACGCTGGTGTGTCCTCGATGAGTTTGGCTTTGTAGTGTATTTTTATGATTGATGTTGTTTATTTAATATATTTTTATGATCGAATTCGTTCATTATGTGGTGCTCGCTGAATTTGTTATCCATATAAAAAATAAAATTGATATGATAGTTGGAGCTATTTGATTCGAAATCATTTGTTTAACAATTTTTTCTTAAAATTATACTTAATTGCCATTAATTTATTTGTAAGTAAATGTTATTCAACCACGTAACTACAGATATCAAATTAATTTTACTTTTTAATATATAAATAACAAACTCAAAAACTTACATAATGAATAAATTTTATTATTAAAACACATTTAAGAGCCGAACCTATTGAGGGCACAACACACCCCTCTTTCTTAGTCAAGAGAATGGAATAAATCCAATCTCCACCTAAAAAAAAAATTTAAAAAGTTTAAATTCAAATCCCATCCAAAAAAGGAATTATAAAGTACTGACTTTGTAAAACAAAGAAGTTCTTCAATTTCACCAAACTTTAAACACATATGGATCATAGAACCTTTTATTACTTCATCTTATCTCTTTTGAGAGTGAAGAAAAACCTTTCTGTCTAGTAACTGCTCGACCAGATAAGATCTGCTCGAGCGGGCATGCACGCAGTTGGTCTTGGGCTAGTGACAGCTCGAGCAACTAGGGGCCCGAGCGAGCGGGCTTGTATGCAAGTCGTCTCGGGATAGTGACTGCTCGAGCGAACCGACCGTCGTGGAATAATTATTGCTGTGCAGTGGCTAGGGTTATATTTTTAACCTAAGGGCCTTTATGAAAAGGGGCAGAATGTCATATTTTAGCTAGGAAGAAACGTCAAGATCATTATTCCTCGTGTAATCCTTAGATCAATAGTGAAAGTGTGAGCCTGTAGACGTAAGCACCATTGTCGAACCACGTAAAAACTCGTGTATGCATCATTGGTTGTTTTCTGTTCTCATTCTTGCTTGTGTTCGTTTGTGACTTGATTGTGTTCTTCAACAATGTGACTTGTGGATTGAATTTAGTCGAGTCTTGACTTGAAATCTACAACAACTGGTATAAGAGCAAGGTTCGGAGGCTAAAGATCTTGACATGGAAGACGATAGGAAGATCAAGATTGAGAAGTTTAACGGTTCGAACTTCGTCCCTTAGAGGATGTAGATCGAGGATCTTCTGCATCAGAAGGATCTGTTTGAACCTTTGATTAGGGAGAAACCGAAGAAGATGACACAGACCGAGTGGGAGATATTGGATCGAAAGGGTTTGGGGACCGTGCAACTGAGTCTCGCACCGTCGGTGATCTCTAATATCACAAAAGAGAAGACTATGGCAGGATTATTGGCGGCGTTGGAAAATATGTATGATCAACCCTCTGCATCAAATAAGCTATACCTAATAAAGAGGCTATTCAATCTGAGATGGCGGACGACGCTATTATAGCGGAGCATTTCAACGAGTTTAACTGCATCGTAAACCAGTTGAAGTCCGTTGGGATCAAGTTTGATGATGAGGTCAGAGCTTTAGCTCTCCTGTCCAGTTTACCAGAAAGCTAGAGCGGCTTGTTTGTCACAGTCAGCAACTCCTCGTCTAAGTTGAAGTTGGAGGAGGTTGTCGATTCATCTTTAGAGAGGAATCACGACACAGAACAGCAGGTGAAGGATCAACATCAAGATTAGCGTTCAAAGCCTAAGGTAGAGGAAGAAAGATAGATAGAAAGAATCAGAAGGGCCAGGAAAACCACAGATCCAAATCACGGGGCAAATCGCGAACTCAGGAGAAGTCGACTGTATGTTGGAACTGTGGACAGAAAGGCCATCTCAAAAAAGATTGCAAAACTCTGAGAAAACAACACGACGACACGAATCAAGGTGGTAAGGCTACTGTTAATGTTTCTGATGAGAAAAATACAGATGCTTTGATTTGTGCATTGAATTATAGAACTAATTCATAGATTGTTGACTCGAGAGCGTCATTCAATGCCACTCCTTATGTAGATATACTTCACGCGTATGTGAAGGGAAATTTTGGAAAAGTATATATGTGAGACAACGAGACTTGTACTATAGTTGGGAAGGGTAAAGTACAGATGAAGCAGGCCAACGGTGCAGTACTGAAGCTGAAGGACATTAGACACGTGCCTAGTTGTAGACACCCCAATTTGGTCCCGCCTAATCTTAGATTGATCCGGGTGAATTCAATGATAAAAACAAGTGGAATTGTGCTTCAGTATGATCCTTAAAAAATAATTTAAGCTCGGTATTTGAACCTAATGATCAAAACTTTCAAACCAGTGAAACCATCTTAAACAGCCATGTTGGAACCTTAGGGCCACCATGTTCATTGTGGCGAATTACACAAGAAACTCTTGGAAACCCTAATCAAAGGCAGCGACCGCCACATTCAAACCATGGGGTCGCCAACTTCATTGTGGCGACCGCCATAAGAAACTCTTGGAAGCTTGATTTTTGTGACAGTTGTCCACTCTGAACACGGCGACCACCAACTCCAAATGGCCTGATGTGTCCCAAAACATGTTAGCATCTCATTGGTTAAAGAGTTCTATAAATACCGTACCCTTTGGTACGTTTTCAAGACAGAAGAATTGTGAGAGAGACTCTATCAAAGCATCGAGAGAGTACAAGTCCCGACGCCGAAACGCTGCCGAAGCACCGAGAACCAGCCTCTGATACCGAAACTTTGAAACCCTAACTTGGATTGGATCATCGCTTGAGGATTGGACTGCCGATCACCATTCCCAAACTAGAGGAGTCACTAGCGATTCAGGTATTCTGTTTGAATTTACGGTTCTTCTATCTCCATTTCCTTTCTCTTTAGAGTGACCGGATTAATTTAATTATTTTATCTTGTATATGCCCTTATATAGTTGTTTTAGTTACTAGAATTCATTTGGTTTGTAATGAATGTATTTAGTTTGGTAAATTAGCTATATTCATGTTATAACTCAAATCTTAACTTGTTTAGTTTGTTTGCTTCACTCACATTGCACACTTGCACTAAGTTTGTTAATTCATTAATTAGTGCTAATATAATTAGCAATACGACTAACGGTGTCGTTATTATTATAATTCAAACACTTACATACATATGATTATAATTATCAATATTATACTCATATTTTATATTTCTTAGTTAACGGTTATTATATTGCTATGTAATTATTGTTATTTACATTCGAATTTTTCTTTTAATAGCAATTTAGTTTTCTTTAATAATATTCTTTTCTTTTCTTTTCTTTAATTTTCTCACCAAATCTTTTAATGTTAGTTTAAAACTTGTTAGTTTAATTTTTTTATGTTTATTCTCTAATCTCGTGGTTTAAGTTTGTTAGTTTAGTTTATTTTCTAATTTTTTAGTTTAAACTTGTTAGTTTAATTTTCTCTTCGAATAATATTTTTAAATAGTGTTAATTCTAATTTCTTAGTTTTTAGCATTTTTTTTTTCTTTTAAATTTTTTTATTTTTAGGTTAATTTTCTTTAATAAATTTTTCTTATAAAATTTTTATTGTTAGTTTAAATGTCTTCATTATTGCTAAGTTTTAATATAGGATCTTTATACACATTTTATTTTGGTTTAACATTTCTCTTTATTAAAAATTAATTATGTTTATGCTAATCTAGATTATTTTGGTAGTATACATGTTTTATTTATTTTCTTTAAATTCATGTTTTAGAATAACTTGGGTTATTTTAAGTTGTTTAAAAGTATTGTTAAAAGATTCATGTTCATTTTAGTATAATCTTGATTTTAGTTACCTTTAGCATGTTTTCTATTCTTTTATTAGAATTATTGTATGCGGGCTTATTTCATGTTTCATTTCGTTAGAAATTGCATACTGTAAGATTTAAGATTTTCTTTTCTTATCTGCTTTGTTATAGCGTTCTATATATCCATGCTATGTATTTTCTATATTTGATTTTGAATATTCTCTTTTTACCTTCACTTTTTGTATTTGCATGCATTTGAGAAATCTTATTAAAAGTCAATGATGATTAGTATAGACCAACCTTATGGTTGAGCGAACGGGGTACCTAACACCTTTCTCGATTCGTACTTTAGGCCCCGAATCCTTTTTCTCTGGTTAACATTTTAAAGATCAGTGACAATTTTTGTTTTTCTGGATTTTTTTCAAAAATCAAGTGGCGACTCTATTTTTAACAAAAAGAAATTTTTAAAATTTAACTTTCAAGGTGTTAAAATATTTTTTTAAATATCTTTTGAATTTTTTTATTTTTGACCAACAAAAAATCTCAAAATCTAGGCGCCGCACTAGTCTAACGAGGAATTTGATTTCAATGAGGCAATTGTCAGAATCTGAAATCGTGACGACATTCGGGGAAGATTCCTGGAAGATAAGTAAAGGGTAATTGGTTTTGGTTTAAGGAAAGAAGGAGGGTACACTGATGTATTCTCGAGTTCTTATAGCAACATAATAGTGGCAGTAGCAAAAGAAGACACTAGCACGTGGCACAAGTGTCTCGGTCACATGAGTGAAAAGGGGATGAGAGTTTTGGCACAGAAAGGAAAGCTACGGGTATTGAGTTAGTGGACCTAGAATTCTGTGAAGATTGCATCTTTGAAAAACAAAAAAATGACAACTTTACAAAGCAGGCAAAGACTCCAAAGTCAGACAGATTGGAGTTGGTGCATACATACGTATGTGGACCTATTCAGGTACCCTCTATCAGTGGTTCGAGGTATTTTGTAACTTTCATTGACGATGCTCCCAAAACATTATGGGTTTACTTTTGTAAGAATAAATCAGACGTGTTCGGTATTTTCAAGAACTGGAAGACATCTGTTGAAAATGAGACAAGTCTGAAATTAAAGTGTCTAAAGTCTGATAACGGTGGCAAGTACTGCAGTAAGAAATTTGAAGATTAATGTGCAGCTAACGAGATTATGAGACTGAAAACTTTTTCGATGAAAACGAGACAGAATGGAGTGGTAGAACGTATGAATAGGACAATCATGGAGCGTGCTTAGAGTATGAAGTTGCATTCCTGGTCGCCAAAGCAGTTCTAGACAGACGCAATAAGTACAGTAGTGTACTTAATTAACAGGGGACCTTCAGTTGCACTGGAGTGTGGATTACCTGAAAAAGCTTAGACCGAGAAAGAGGTAAAAAATTTTCATTTACACATTTTTGGTTGCATAGCCTATGTACATGTTGAGTCAGAAAACATGGTAAGTTAGACCCTAAGTCTCGAAAATGTGTGTTTGTTGTCTACGGTACAGATACGTACGGTTATAGGTTGTGGGATCTAGAAAGCAAAAAAAATGTGAGTGTGGATATGGTCTTCAATGAGTTAGTTTTGTATAAAAATAGACAGAATCAGAAGGATGAGACAGCAGACGAGTTAGACTATTCTGAGTTTAAGGGATTGTCTAGCAAAGTCTTGAAATTCTGGAATGTGAACAGACAGTCAACTCCATAGGCAGAACCACATACTCCCATAATCAGGAGGTCTACTAGAGTAAGCAAACCTATAGTAAGATATTCACCCCCATTGCATTATCTGCTGTTGACAGACAGTGGAGTGCCGAAATGCTTTGAAGAGGCTTTGTAGACAAAGGCAAAAGGCGAGTGGAAACGTGCAATGGATGAAGAGATGTAATCTCTGTCATCTAACAAAACTTAGGATCTGGTTCGGTTGGTCAAGGGTAAGTTAGCATTGTAAAACAGGTGGGTCTATAAGCTAAAAGAAGAAACTAATGGGAGCAAGCGGTATAAGGCGAGGTTGGTGGTCAAGGGTTTTCAGTAAAAGTCAGGAATTGACTACACGGAGATAATTTAACTGGTTGTGAAAATATTCACCATCAGGACAGTTCTGAGTATAATGGCCACAGAAGACTTGCATCTGGAACAGCTAGATGTCAAGACAGCATTTCTTCACGGTGACCTGGAGGAAGAGATCTATATGTGGCAGCCACAGAGGTACTCGGTCATAGAGAAGGAGGATATGGTGTGCAGGCTGAAGAGAAGCTTGTATGGGTTGAAACAGGCACCCGGGCAATGGTATAAGCAGTTTGACAGCTTTATAGAAGATACAGGGTTCAGCAGATGTCATAGTGACCATTGTTGCTACATTAAGAAGTTTGCTAACTCGTATGTGATTCTCCTACTGTACGTTGATGACGTGCTGATTGCAGGATCCAACATAGATGAAATTATAATTCTGAAGGTACGGTTGTCTTAGGAATTTGCTTTCAAAGATTTGGAAAAAGCCAAACGAATACTCAGGATGAGGATCCGTAGGGACAAAAAGAGTCAAAAGTTAAAACTTTCGTAGTTGGAGCATGTTGAAAAGGTCCTGTAGCATTTCAACATGGAAGGTGCTAAGCCCGTTAGCATACCTTTGAGAAGTCACTTCTGACTTTCAAAGAAACATGGAGCTGTCACAGACGAAAAAAGAAACTACATGGCAAAGGTATTATACGCGTCAACTGTGGGTAGCTTGATGTATGCCATGACTTGCACGAGACCGGACATCGCCTATACAGTGGGAGTGGTGAGCACGTTTATGTCAAATTCGGGTAAGGAGCACTGGGAAGCAGTTAAGTGGATTCTGGGGTATCTCAGGGGTACCACAGGATATGTTTTGCGTTACGAGGGCTCAGAGATTCAGCTAAAAGGGTTTGTGGATTCAGACCTAGCTAGGAACATCGACAGCATGAAAAGTACAATATGGTATATGTTTACCCTGGGCAGTGCAGCGATAAATTGGGCTTTCAGGTTGCAAAAAACAGTGACAATCTCCACTATCGAGGCAGAATATGTCGCAACCACTAAAGTGTGTAAAGAGCTGATTTGGCTAAAGGATTTTTTGAAAGAATTGGGAAGAGGTCAGGGCATGCGTTGGTTGTATAGCGACAGTCAAAGTGTTATACACTTGGTAAAGAACTCAGCATTTCATTTAAGGATCAAACATATTGATATAAAGTATCACTTTATTCGGTCTCAACTGGAAGAGGGGTAGTTCAATCTGGAGAAGGTTTATATGAACGAAAATCCTGCAGAAATGTTCACAACGGTTGTGACAGTGGAGAAGCTGAGGGATAGTTCAGGTTCTGTTGATTTTCGAGCTTAGAAGACAAAGGGTTGGCTCACACTGGACTTAGGATTTTTGGATTATAGAAGACTTTGAGTGAGTTTGGTTCAAGTGGGAGAATTGTTTAGAGTGTAAAAAAAAAACCTCTTTGTCTGGTGACCGCTTGAGTAAACAGGGGTTTGCTCGAGCGGGTTTGCACGCAGTTGGTCTCGGGCTAGTGACAACTCGAGCGACCAAGGGCCCAAGTGAGTGGGTTTATACGGAGGGGGTCTCGGGTTAATGACCGCTCAAGTAGACCGTCGCACAAAAATTATTGCTCTGCGACAGTTAGGGTTATATTTTTAACCTAAGGGCCTTTATGAAAAGGGCAGAATGTCATATTTTAGCTAGAGAGAAATGTCAAAATCATTATTCCTTTTGTAATCCTCAGATCAATAGTGAAAGTGTAAGCCTGTAAACGTAGACACCATTACCGAATCACATAAAAACTCATATGTGCATCATTGGTTATTTTCTATTTTCGTTCTTGTTTGTGTTCATTTGTGGCTTGATTGTGTTATTCACCAACGTGACTTGTGAGTTGATTTTAGTCGAGTTTTGACTTGAAATCTACAATAATCTCAGCCTTGATCGCAACAGCCAACTGGTCATAGGCTTCACCCCAAGTACTCTTCGTCTCTTCATTCCATTTCTCCCCTACCGCCTCTTCCACAGTTCTCAGCAGTGCTTCTGTCACCACCTAAATCCAATTATGACAATCAAACATTAATGAGATCGGAGGCACTTCATCATTTGTGAAAATCAAAAATCATCAGCCATATTTTTTTCTAACTTAGAAACTCTCTCTTAGGACTTATCCTGTTAAGTAAATTTTTGGAAACCTTCAGTCCCTTACAAATTGTAAGTATTAATTAAGTCATAATACTTTCAGCGTGAGTCGATGATTATAAGACCATATTTACGTTTTGTTCTCGTGACGATCTTAAATCGCTAAATTACCTTAGTGGGTTTTGCTCCCTTAGTTTTCAACACAATGAGTGATATATATATATATATATATATGTCCCATTTATTACTATTTTATTTTACAAAAATAGGCATAGAATCCAATCAAATAAAAAAGACATAGAACAGTGACAGAAATTTATAAAGAGCATCTCTAACGTTAATAGTTGTGTTGATAAGCTAAAAGTATAACAAATTACATTGTTAATTTATGTTGTCCAATTTCTATGTATGTACTCTAAAATTGCTATTTATCTTAGCTATCCATTCAAATTTCTAATAATACTCTTTATATTGCCGATAAAAAAAAAACTCTTTACATTATTCTTTGTATAATTTAGAGAGCTTTCGAAAAGTAGCCAAATTTAGTTAGTCAAGAAAAAAATAGAAAAGAACACATTAAAGCTTCAAAACTATTCTTTTCTTGATTACCTAGATTTAGCTTTCGATCAATGGCATTCTAAATTATACTAAGAACAACATATAGAGTATTAATTGTTAAAAGTTTGAATTGTTAGCTAAAATAGAGAGTCGTGTTGGAGGACATACATAACAAAATAACAATACAGAACAAAAAGTGCACTTTTATTTTCTTTTGACTGAAATACTATGATAAAAGCTAGAAAAAATAGCTAATAAATTATTTTTAGAAAATGTGTTAAGAGTTCTCCTAAGTCACAGACATTTTTGTTTGGATAAAAAATTACCTCAAAATGGGGGTCGATTACTCCATTCTTGAGGTGAACAGACCCGAAATATTTGAGATAATCATTCGCGACCCCAACCTTGCCCTTCTCCTGAAGATGAATTGCCGACTCGCATGCCTAAAATAATCCATTCATAATAAGAAACTTGTTTAGCAAGGTTTCTCCATGCAAAAAGAATGTAAATGTTACGTGTAGTACACTGGCAGAGCTATGTTGGGACCTAAGAGAGCCATGGCCCCCAAACTATAGTAAAAATCCTAAGTATTATATAAAAT
Source organism: Heliamphora pulchella (assembly GCA_032270985.1). Taxonomy (NCBI): domain Eukaryota; kingdom Viridiplantae; phylum Streptophyta; class Magnoliopsida; order Ericales; family Sarraceniaceae; genus Heliamphora; species Heliamphora pulchella. Next base: position 9,366 of record JAULJZ010046935.1, read on the forward strand.
CCAATCAATAAGTTATATTTATGTAGAAGAGTGATCACCCACCATAGTAAAAAATTATAAAAATTATATAACAATTAACAAATAAGTTACAATAAGGTACGGTGCATTTTATTTTCTAACCATGTGTAAGTAAATAAAAATAAGAAAGGATGCCAAGCACTTTTTTGATGAATAACTGTGGGGTGGTTTTTTTATATCAAGGAAAAGTATCTTTTTATATATGCATTTTCTTTTTGTAATAATACCATTGGAATAGACCTTTTTTTGGTCTCTTTAGTATTTAAAGAGTGTGAATTCTTTTTGATTTATTTAAATTCTATCAATATACATTTGTGCATACCCCCCCCCCCCCTAAAGATTTTAGCTCTGCCTTTGGTTACGTGGATGTATAACACTGTCCAATAACATGTCCGATATGCTTTCTATGTGATATATTTTACTCTCTTAATTTTTTTTTTTTGTAATAAATATCAACACCTTTGACCATGATTAAAAAAAAATTTTGCAACAAAAGTGCCGGATACCATTTTGAAAAGTGTTTACACGATAGACCTTAAACCCGAACAATCACTATTTGGATCTCTTAATAGCGGGTTTCGATACTTTGAGTTGAATTAGACCTTTTATATTTTGATTTTGACTTTAAGTATTCTTTGATCGAACTTTTGTCTCTTTAGCACTTTTGTATTGGATATCAAATCTTACACCTTTTTACTTAGACCTTAAGTCCTGACCATCACTATTATGATCTCATAACCTTAGGTCTCGATACTTGGGGTTGAATTAAACGTTTTGATTTTTTTACTTAGATTTTTTGATCAAGTCTTTGTGCATTTGGAACATTTTTAAACCGTACACCTCATAACTTAGAAGTCAAACTGCCACATGATGAATTTTGGAACGTGATAATAAACCTCCCACCACCAAAAAAATTTGACTTCTCATGCACATTCAATTCGCATTGAACAAAAAGGTTTGGTTTTTTTATTTTTACATGATAGGGAGTGAGTTCGAATTCTCTCGTTCCAAAATGTGATCCGAAATATCATTCCTCCAAACTCGAGTATCCTCTAATGGGAGCGCCATTCTTGCTAGTGCATGCGCCACCTCATTGCCTTGTCTTCTTATATGGGATAAGAACAAAAGAAACGGGAAACGATTTTATGAATTCCCACCCACCCTCTTAGGATATGTTCCGGATAATGTTTTTAAAGTTTATTGTAATGATTTTTTTTCCTACTCTTTTTTTTCTCTCTTTATTTTTATTTTATGGTCTATTTTTTTCAATCTGATATGATATAATGAATCTAAAAGGCATAGCGTTTTGGCTAAAGTTGAAAGAGCCTTAAAGTGGCCTTTTTTCCTTTTCTTACTTTTAAAAAAAAGGTTTCTAATTAATTTTTTTATTTTTCAATTTCTCATAACTAGAGAAATTTTAAAAGTATATTAACTTAGAATAACATAGGAAAAATTCACAAAAACGAAAAAAATCATACAAAAAAAACTTTATGTTAACTCTTTCTCAGACAAATTAGGTGCTCGCTTAATGCCCGTAATTTTCTCTAGAATCAAAATCCAGTAATATTTTTTTGAACAGCAAAAATAAGGATTTATATGGTGATGCATATAAAAAGGTTTTACAAACATGGAATAACATCCTCTAATGTTACAATATGCAGTTAACTATATATAAGTATTGCTTTTATTGTAGGGGATAAATGGAGATTTGGTAAGGATTTTTTTTCTTTTTCCCTTTTTTCTGCATCTTTACCTCCTACAAGAATTAATCTGCAAATATGAAATTCCAGGCATTAAATAAAAAATGTTTCTAACATTAAAGATAGCAATCAGACCATTTTAAATTAAGTGCACAGTTTGTGAAGGACTCAGTCAATAAGAATTTTTGGAGCCATCATTGTTAATATATAAGAAAAATAATTTAAAATAAAACTAAGTTTTAAAATATTTTCTTTAGAGATTTTGTCTTCCGCCAGCTCTATTCACTTGTAAGAAAAATTATACGAGAATGTGAATCATGAGAAAAGTGAAATGAAGGAAAAAACACTCCAACAATTTTTTTTTGAACGGCGAAAAGAAATTTTATAAATAAAAAGGATAAATGACATCTAAAAGGAATGACCCGCTTACAAAGATGCAACAACCATCCTCTTGATGAACAAAAGAGACCACGCGATTGACAAGAAACCAACCGACAGAGAGAACAACAACAAAAGCCAAATCAAGAGACCTAAGCCTAAACAGGGCAGCCCCCATGGATCAACCCCTATCTCAGCAAAGCAGCCCAAAACAGGCCCCCCAGGCTTAGCCTAGCAGCACATCACCACATCACTTAGCATAGCAGTACATCCATTCGGCATGGCACCCCCAAAGCATAGTAGCACAGGAAATAACAGCTTAGATTAGCATCCCCAAACCAGCATTAACTACCAGCAAAACAAGCAGCCATCAACGCAGACCAACACCATAGATTGGCGGCCCCAAACCAGTATTAACTTCTCAGTAATCCAACCCATGAGTACTGCTGCAAAATGGTCCAACCAGCACCTCCCACAAGCCAATTGCTGCTATTACTGCAAAACTAACCATGTTATTTCCACCAACCCCTAGCCAAGCTGCTGCACATCACACCAGCCAAAACAACCAGCATTACATACCACCCAGCATTGCATACCTGCAGCAATCAACCAGCAATGCATATCAGTTAAAACAAGCAGCCATCATCTCAACCCTACACAACCAGCAACCAGCAACCAGCAACCAGCAAGAAAACATACCAGCAGTAAACATAGCAGCCCTCAACGCAAACCAACAAAACAAATAGTCTAATGAGACCAGTAGAGCCTGCCCCCAGACCAGCATAGAAAGGCTTTCAAGAAATGCTGGAACATTGCTATTCAGACACTCTTCAATCCTACTGAAAGCCATCTCATCTCTAAACCCTTTTAACAGCCACCAAGTTATAGATTACATCTTTCACGCTGAAAACTCCTCCATCTTGCCTGTTAAATTGTGCCCACAATGCAACTCTCACCTTCGACATATAGCACACTTCATCACAGTAGAAGGTTTTGCTATCGAAGATAGCTTTATTCCTCGCGAGCCAAATAGACCATACCCCTGCCAAATGAATTCCAAACCATAGATCTCTAAGCCTTTTCTTTACTTTAAACTCTAGCCACCATGCCAACAACCCTCTGTATGAACTTGGATAGACCCAGACCATGCCCCACCATTGCATGATTTTGGCCCAGACTTTCCAAGACTCAAGACATCTTACCAACAAGTGATCCGTAGTTTCCACCCCCATATTGCACAAAGCACAAGTTGTTCTTGCTTGACCATTAATCACTCCCCCAAGAGGCCAACAACCCCCTAGTAGGGCTAACCAGCATAAAAATTTGCGTTTAGGTGGACCTGAGACCTGAGAATTTCCAAATGTGATTAGTTCTTCCTCCCCCCCCCCCCATTCCTCGTGTGCTAAAATCATTGATTTCACAAAGAAAACAAGATCATTATTTCTTTTCCACACCAACCTATCCTTCCTCTACGCATGTAGGACTACTTCTTTGATGTCTTTAAATAATGACCTTCCACTGCCTTAATTCTCTTGAAAATAAGGCTCTTGTGAAAACTCCAGCCCCCCAACCCTCTGCATTCCATAGAATTCTACCCATCATTTCAGCTAGGCTAATGTTCTTGTTAAGGGCAAGACATAGAAGTCTCGGATGTGATTCCTCAACGATTTAATCCCACTCCAATTATTCATCTAGAACCTTATCGAAGACCCATCACCAATTTGGATTGCCATATTATCTCTTAACATTTTGCCCATCAAAGCTTCCTCATGCCCCACCTCAACAATATTCTTCCCTAGTCTTGAAAACTTGGGCCTCCCATTCTCATTAAGTAACCATACGCCATTGGCATATCTGTATTTTGAGACGATCACTCTCTTACACAAGGCCATTTTTCACACCCGAATCTCTACCACCATTTGGACAGGACGGCTAAGTTTTTTAAGTTTGATAGGAGTGATCCCCAACCCCCAAACTTCAGTCTGGACGTAACTCTCTCCCATTTCTTTTTTTTGTTTTTGTTTGGGTAATTAAATGTGTATTAACCAAAATTAAAGATATACAATAGAGTTCGATACATACCTTCAAGGGCTAACAAAATGATGGTAGAGCAAACCACCAAAAAACAAAAACCAAAGCAATCCTACAAACTCCCATAGATCGAGAGTTAGGAAAAACAACCTACTTCTTCTTACTTAAGCACAATTTTTTGGGCTTGTTCAAAGGGACTAATTTTTCTCGAACAAGCTTAAGATTTTCAATTCTCTCTAGCAGCTTCTTTTTGTTCTCATCATTTGAAGTCGGAGTCATTCAAAAGCCAACAAAGTTCCCATCTGAAAGGGTCTTTGGAGACATTTTCAAATGTGTGGATCGACGAACTGTAAGCTCAGAGAAACTTCCAGTAGAGGTGACAAACTTCTCATCTCTTTTGCAAAAGGAGTCAACTTGATACTCTACCAACTTCTCAAGATTCGTATTGCAATGGCTAGCAACCACATCCACCAAAGGATTGTTTATATCTTCTCCACTAACACATCTCGACATGTTCTCGTTTGGAGAACACACATAATCATCACCCTTTCCATCTATCACCTTCTTACATAAGTCCATTTCCTCTAGCACACAAGATTCAAGCACACTAAAAAGATTTGAGAAGAAAAGAGCCTTACAAATTGGAGAAGCATTAGAAGTACGTTTCTCTTTGTTTTTTTTTTTTTTTTTTTTTTCTTTCCATTTACTAGGCTCTTAACTTGAGCCCACCCTT
>JAULJZ010046946.1:0-14224 GCA_032270985.1 Heliamphora pulchella
AAAAACATAACCATGATAAAAGTAAGCACAATAAGCATAACCATCCAATAAGATCCATGCACATAAAGTGTAGCACAGCCATAAACGAAATAAGAGTAGCATTAGTACATGGTCTAAAAATAAAACTCTCTAATGCTCTCTAAATAAAATGAAAATAAAGTGAAAATAAAGTGGAGCTTTCCTTGTTTTGCACCACGCACTTGTTTCTCCCCCTTTTGGCATTATCAAAAAGAGGCGAAGCCAGAGGTATCCTCATCGTCATGACTATCATCAGTACCAGCATCCGCGGGTGAGGAAGCATCATAGGAAGGAATGCCTAAAGCATCCTCAAGGCGAGTAAGATGAGAGCTAATCGTGTCAATCTTTTTAACAACACGTTTTGAGAAAGAGTGAACCAGTTTCTTTAAGAAGGAACGTGTGACAGGAGCATCATCAGCAGTGGTGGTAGGAGTAGGTGGAGGGGATAAAGGAAAAGTAGGTGGAGCATCAGCATCATAGGCAGCAGCCTCGGCTTTCTCATCACTATCTTGAACGACTTGAGGTGCTTGTCTTTGGATTTTGGGTACCCATTGACCATTTTGAAATTTATAACCCTTTTTTTTTTACAGTGGTGGCGGTTAAAAAATCAAAATTTTTTGTTGAAAGAAAATTAGAAGGTGATGGAGAAAAGCCAAAGGACTCAAAGAAGAAAAAGAAGGCCATGAAAGCAACCACATGGGATGACTCCGATTCAAACGAATCAAACAATCGTTCAAGCGACGAAGAAATGGCTAACTTCTGCTTGATGGCGAGTATAGACAAAGAGGTGAATTCTCATTCAAATTCTTGCAATTCATCTAGCTCTTCTTATTTTATGCCATCATACGATGATCTTATAAATGAAATATTTAATTTACATAAAAGTCTTTTGAAATTGGAAAAGAAAAATTTAAAATTAAAAAATGAAAAATAAAAGCTTTTCTAAAGAAATTGAGGACTTGAAACTCTCAAATGAAAATGCAAAAATGAAAAAAGAAAACATTTCCAAGGGGCATGATTTAAAACTTGAAACATTGGAAAAGAAAACTTCATTCTAAGAGTCAAATTTGATAGACTAACAAAAAATTTTAAAAATGAGATTTCAAATTTAACAAAAGAAAGTGATAGATTAAGAAAAGATCTTATAAACTTGAAGGTAAAAATATTGAAAATGATGTTTCCTATGAATTAAAAAGAAAAGTAAAAGATTACTAAAAAATTATCTATAAATTTACAAATGGAAAAGAAAATTTAGAAAAACTTTTGAGAGCACAAAGAAGAACATTGAATAAAGAGGGAATAGGTTATAATGGAGAAGTTAAACTTAAATCTAAAAATTATTTTGTGAAAGAATCAAAAAGCTTTTCAAACACATTTTCTAAAAATGTTTATAAGAATGTAACTTGATTTCAATGCAAAAGAAAAGGTCATATTAAATTTGATTGCCCACTAAAAAGAAATCTTGGGATCACACACATACTATCATGCTGAGTTTTGGCTCACGGTGTGGGATTTGTTTTTATTCAGGTACCGGTCATGCAGGTCGATCCGGGGTTGGCTTGAGAGGAGGAAGAGTTGTAGTCTTTCTTTTTGTTCTTTCTATTACTTGTAGGTTGTAACATGTTTTTTCGGTGTTAGAACTGTGTAATGTATGTCGTTTGGCGATTATATACAATGCATTTATAGTTTTATTTGAGAGTGTATTATCGGGTTGGTTGTTTGTGGGTGTTTCTCATGACCCGAAGTTTGAAGCGTGACAACTCATCTTCAAGACTAAGGTTGATCAAGTTTTGCGGGTACGAGTTCTCGAAGGATCGTAGCCCACACTACGTTCAAAAATCTCATAAGGGAATACAGTAGAAGGTCTGACCGAAGCTTTAACTAAGAATCAGAAGTTTGTTGTTGGAGAATCGACCAAAAAAGTATTCATCTAAATTAACTCTGGTGGCACGAGTTTTATTTTGATCGTTCGACATTAAAAAATTTTATCTGGAGCCTATTTCGGGGATTGCCTGTCCAGTTATTTATATCAGAAAATCGTTTACAAAAATAATGATCTTAGTAGTTTGCCTCTAACAATTGGTATCATAGCCGTTTTGTTTTTTGTTTACGATTTATCGAGGGGCCGCCAGGTAGATTTAGAATTGTGCTAACTTTTTTTTACAGGCGTTTTAATTCTGATTTTGTGATCATCATTATTTTTATGTTTGATTGAACGGTTTGGATGATGATTTAATTATTTTTAATTACAATGGTTGATCATGATAGTTTAAGTTTTTTAGATTGAATGTGAGCTTACGGGATATAAATTTTTGATGTAAAAGTACTTATTTATTTTTAAATATTAGTTTAGAATATTTAAGAACAAGTTAAATATCCAAGAATATGAAGAACAGGCAGTGGCATAACCGGTGACACCGACAGTGGCTTTGGGTGTTTCGAACCACGGATCGTGGTTGTTTTTGCACCATTTTGAAACAATTATTTTTGAAGATTTTTTTGCAAATGTTATACATTAAAAACAACAGCAAAGAGGGTTTAAGAAATTGCAAAAATAAGCTAAAAAAACAGGCACCGGTGAAGGGACTAGCAGCAGCCCCGGGAATATTTTTGATGGGTTTTTGCTGTATTTCTTGAACATGTTTTGAGAAATTTTTTGGATATAAAATAGCAGCAAATTATGCCTTAAAAAACAATTTAAAATAGTGTCAAAATAGCCACAAATAGTGGTAGAAAAAGCAGCACATGTGGCAGCGGCCACTCTTCAGGGAAGTTTTTGGAGCTTTATCAAGACTATTTTCGAAGCGTTACTTGAAGCAACATGTTGCGCGATATCAATGCTATTTTTCAAAAAAAAAAATAAGAGGCAAAACAGGCAGCGGCACAAGGGGTGGACGACAGACTTTTCAAAACTTTTCGATGGCTATTTTTCGAGTTATTTTCGGTCTGGTTTTTTGACAGAAAAATAATATATTTCGAGTGCTATTTTTCAAAAAAAAAAATAGTGTCAAAAATTGCCTAAAGTTAGCGGCATTGGGCGGCACCGGCGGTGGTGGTGGCCAGCAGTGGTGGTGGCTGGTCCGGGACTATTTTGATCGTGTTTTTTGATATGTATTGATTGAGATGTGATATATTTGTTTATCACTACAAATTAAATAATCCTGATGCAATTCGAATACTGATAAGTAGCTGTTTCAAATGATTGAAACTTTTACAGCTTATCATTGAATAGAAGACTAAACTCATCGAAGTTTCTGTTTGATCATAAAATCGGGATATCTATATATATCTTGCATTGATATTCTTTTAAACGGCGTGGATGAATTATATCTGTTTTATATATTCCTGTTAATTTAATTAATTAAAAAAATTCAGTTTTAATTAAATATTTTGTAAAACAAAATAAAATTACGTTTTTTAATTAATTGAAAAAAACTTTTGGATATTTTTTCTTACAAAATATCACGTTTAGGATAATTTTTATTAAATCAAATATCTTGGAAAAACGTAAAAATTAATTAAATAGAAAAATATGTAATCGAAATAAATTATTACTTTTCGAAAAATATGTAACATAAAATAAAATAATTGAATATCTTTAATCACTATCTTAACTGAAAAGTTAGAGAAAAAACTGTGCATTCATCAAATTTAATTTGTTACCCATTACAACACGAAAACATGGTTTGGCAAATCGAAATCTTTGGAATCGTGTACACAGAAAGAAGTTTTGGGCTATTTCAGATCGTGTGATTTTCAAAATTAATAAATTTATTTTAATTAAATGAATTTTTATTACCCTCAAAATTTTTTTAAAAATCTAAGTGGGAGAGATAATTTATTCACAGATAAATCCAGCAGTCTCCATCACCAATTTGTAAGCAATGTAATTAAACCGTGCGTGTTAGTAGTAAGGCATTCCTCTCCATCGAACAGATTAATTGCGGTATTGCCAATACAAATATGTTTTAGGGATAATTTTGGATAATTATTAATGTAAATCACTTCTCCATTTGAAGGGTTCATTGCGAAGCGATTGATTTGGAATTAGGTGGTGGTTAACACTTAGCTGTAGATAATTAGTACCCTCTCCATATGAGTTATTGCTATTATCTACTGGACAGGAACTATGTCTGCTATTTCATTTTACTTGGCAATGTCAGTTTCTTAGATAGTAAAATTAATAGGAATTGACTGTCTAGACAAACAATGGATAGTAAACGTCCTCCTTTCAAGGTATGCTATTCACAGGGTACCAAGCTGCTGTTAAATTTCTTTTAAAATGGTAGAGGAAACCAAATTAAAATAAATTCAATATTTTGCTCATCATAATTAATGGTTATTTTTAATTATGTGATTCTCAAAAATAAAATGGCTTTTAATCCTCTTGCGTCTATAATCAAAGAAAACAAACTTATAAGACCCAACTATATTAACTGGAAAAAGAATTTGGACATTGTCTTAACTGCTGAGGACTATAAGTTTGTATTAACTGAGATTTGTCCACCAGTACCTGATGAGAGGGCAACCGAACAGGAAATGCAGGCCCATTAGAAGTGGCAAATAGCTGATCAGATGGCTCGCTGTTACATTTTGGCTTCCATGTCAAATGTTTTGCAGTATTAGTATCAGTCTATGCCTAGTACCTATGACATGATTATGAACCTCAAAAATACGTTTGGGGATCAAAATCGTGCTGCTAGGGAAGTCCCCATGAAGTCTCTTATAAATGCAAACAAAGTTGAAGGCACCCCAGTTAGGAATCATGTTCTGAAGATGATCAGTCTTCTGAATGAACTGGAGATCCTAGGAGCTGAAATTGATGGAGAAATCCAGGTCGTTATCGTACTCCAACCGCTGCCTAATAGCTTTAAGTTGTTCTTCTTGGACTATACCATGAATAAGCTCAACTTTTTTTTGGTAGAACTTCTTAAAGAATTTTAAGCAGCCGATGGTGTTATTTAGAAGTCAGGTTTTGTGTATGTGACTAAAAAAGGTTCTTCCTCTAAACCAAAAGGTAAGAAAAATATAAAAATTCAAACACAAAGTGGCACAGGTCCAAAAGAAGTTAAGGGGCCAAAAGCTAGTGTGAAGAAGTCGAGAGGCAAGTGCTATTACTGTAACAAGTTTGGGCAAGTGCTATCAGTCTTCTTAATGACTTTGTGGTTATTAAAAAAATAAATATTTTATTTGTTCTGGTACATTGGTAGATGATCTGTATATCGTATCTCTTATCTCTCTTACACTGCAACAAACTAAATTGAAGAACACATCAAATTTATCATATAAGAGAAAGTTTACTTCTTTAATGAACCAAACATTTCTTTGGCACTTACGCTTGGGTCATATTTATCGAAAAAGGATAAAAAAAACTGGTAAAAGATGGACCTTTGAGTTTATCGAAATTGGAGGCACTTCTAGTCTGTGAATCTTGCTTAGAAGCTAAGATGACCAAGAGGCCCTTTTCAACCAAAGGCTATAGAGCTAAATTAAACCGTTGAAACTAGTTCATTTTGATGTGTGTGGTCCTATGACAATGTGGACTAAAAGTAGTTTTGAGTACTTCATTAGTTTCATTAATGACTAGTCAAAGTATGTATACATTTACCTCATGCACCGTAAGTTTGAATCCTTTGAAAAATTCAAAGAACTCAAAGCAAAGACAGAGATACATCTGGGTAAAAGTATCAAATCACTACGATCCGATCGTGGTGGAAAATACCTCTTTGGAGAGTTTAGGTACTACTTGTCATCAGAAGGGATTATATTCCAGTTAACTGCACCGGGCACTCTACAGTAGAATGGTGTCGCAGAAAGAAGGAATAGGACTCTTATTGAGATGATGATAAGGTCTATGATGAGTTATTCAAGTTTATCTGATTCATTTTGGAGACTCGCATTAGAGGTAGCAACTTACATTCTGAACTTGGTACCTTCTAAGTCAGTACCTTCTACTCCCACAGAATTGTAGACCGGGCGTAAGCCTAGTCTAAAACATATTCGGATTTGGGGGTATCCATCACATGTGCAGAAAGAGAATGCGAGTAAGTTGGAACGGAGGACATAAGTCTATTTCTTTGTGAGATAACCCAAGGGAACGAAGAGTGGTCTATTTTTTAATCCTAAGGATTAGAAGATCATTGTTTGTACCAATGCCCAATTCTTGGAAGAGAATTATATTATGAACCAAAGGCTCAATAATAAAATTGTTCTTGAGAAAATGAGAAAAAATACCTGTAGAACGGCAAAGGAACCACAAATCACTAATATCCCATTGCCTTGTCGTTGTGGGAGGGTTGTTCATCAACCTAATCAGTATATGTTCTTAGGAGAGTCTTTTGATAAGATCCCGGTAGAACTGGATACCGAACCATGTAACTACATTAAAGCACTTCAAGACAAAGATGCAGATCTTTGAAAAAAGGCTATGTATTCAGAGATGGAATCTATGTATTCCAATCAAGTCTAGGAACTTGTAGAATCACTCGAAGGGGGAAAATCCATTGGATGCAAGTGGATCTACAAAAAAAATAGAGGAGCAGATGGGAAGGGCTTGTTGTAAAAGGGTTCATTTAGAAAGAAGGGATCGATTATGAGAAAACATTTTTGTCGATAGCCATGCTTATGTCTATCCAGATTCTCTTATCCATTACTGCTCATCTTGATTACGAAATTTGGCAAATGGATGTCATGACAGCTTTTCTTAACAGAAGTATTGACGATTGTATCTATATGGTACAACCAGACGATTTTATAGCAAAGGGTTAGGAGCACATATTGTGCAAGCTTAAGAATATATTTATGGACTTAAGCAGGCATCAAGGTCTTGGAATACTGAGTTTGATCAAGCTATAAAATCTTATTATTTTGATCAGAGTTCAGATGAGTGCTGTGTGTACAAGAAGCGTGACGGAAGCATGGTGGTATTTCTAGTACTTTATGTAGATGATATCTTGCTCATCGAAAATGATGTAAGGCATTATCTATGGTAAAAGTATGATTATCTGGATAGTTCGATATAAAGGACTTGAAAGAAGAAATTCACATCTTAGGGATCAAGTTGTGCGAGATCGAAAACAAAAGATGTTAGGCTTATTACAAGCAAAGTATATCGATGATATCCTTACTCTTTTTAGCATGTAGGATTCCAAAAAAGAGTTTCTCTCTTTCAAGCATGGAATCACTCTATCCAAGTATTAGTATCCTAAGTCACCTAATAAGATAGAAAAGATGAAGGTGGTACCTTATGCTTTGAGAGTAGAAAGCCTAATATATGCTATGCTTTGCACTAGTCCCGACATTTGCATTGTCGTTGGCAGGGTTAGTAGATATCAGTCTAACCTAGGAAAGGAGCATTGGACTGCGGTAAAGAATATAATCAAGTACCTAAAAGGGACTAAGAATTATATGTTAGTTTATCAGGTAGACAGTCTAGTACCTTTAGGGTACACAGACTTAGATTTCTAGTCAGACAAAGATTTTCGTAAGTCTACCTCAGGATATATGTTTATCTTAGGAGGTAGAGCTATTAGTTGGTGGAGTAATAACCAATCCTAAATTATCGATTCCACCATGGAGGCCTAGTACGTGGCAGCTTCTGAAGCAGTCAAGGAGGGCATTTGACTAAGGAACATTTTAATGGATCTTGACGTGGTTCCTTTAATTCAGTTGGCTATTACACTTTATTGCGATAATAGCGGAGCGATTACAAACACGAAGGAACAAAGAGTCCATAAGAAAGGAAAGCACATTAAGCGTAAGTATCACCGGATATGAAAAATTGTACAGAAAGGTGATGTTGTTATGACCAAGATTGATCAGGAGACAACCTTACAGATTCTTTTAAAAAGAGCTTACCAGTTAAGACTTTTAATAGTCATGTAGAGGGCATGGAAGTTAGATGTATGGAAGTATGATTTTGAGTATAAGTCGGAGATTGCTAGGGTTGTCTACTAAAAACCCTATATTTAATTAGTTTTAGTATTTAATTTTATTTTTTAATAAAATTAATTTTTTATTTTATGTGAATCGTAATGAGCAATGTATACAATATCATCTCTTCAATGTTATGCGTGTACATTCTTTATTCTGTATAGTATTTAATCTGATGTGTAGAGTACGGCTTGCACACAGAAGACCAGATTATAGGTGCTTATAGAATAGAAGTATTTCTTTACAGTTTAGATGGAAATAGACATACTATCGATATGACTGTAGCACAGAATTTTAGTAGGCCTGTCTTGATTACAAGGAACAGATAATAGCATCGGCTATTGTTCCGACTCTCTGTGCTAGTATACTTTATGTGTATTGAATGTGACACATTAGGATAATTAATTTTATACTGACTATATAAATTAATTCACACCTCAAGATTATTATTAGAGTGCTTATGGTCTTAATCCTAAAATAATTATTATTTGCATATATTTAATATTCGTTATTTTGATTTATTAGAGGGTGTAATCTTATATGGGTCTGCATTCCCTGTGAGTTGAATAGCGATATTAATTATATGGTGAATATTAATTATTGACGAATCTACATCTTAATTATTTGGGATTGACAATACCCCTTAAGAAAACATATAAGTTTTGACCGTGCTAAACCCTGTAGGTAGATTTTATTATCCAACGGTCAGATAGATTAATCGGAAAGGCTTAAGAATTTAAAAATACTTATTAAATTAAATTATCTGTAATTAAATTTAATTATCAGTGATTAAATTTAATTGTCAGTAATAAAATTTAATTAGCTGGTATTGAAAATCTTAACGTGGGGAGTTGAGTTAAGTATTTAATAACAAGAGCTCAATGCAAGATGGTTTTAAGATTATATAGCTTAGTGTGCAGTTACAGTTCTTTAGTGATTTATGAAAATTACAGAAATCGTTGCAAGTCTTTCATAATTATAGACACCGTTGAGAGGTTTTTATAATTGCAGAAATCGTTGGATACGTATCTGGGTTACACTAAAACTCTTTGTCATAAATACTCTACAGGTCCCCGCTATAACTCTATAAATATGCAGGTAAGCTGATCCAAATTCATTACTCGTCTTTAAGACTAAGGTTGACCTGGTTCTATCGGTACGAGTTCTCGAAGGAATGTAGCCCACACTACATTCCGAAATCGAATAAGAGAATACAGTAGAATGTCTGGCCGGAGCTTCAATTTGGAATCAAAAGTTTGTAGTTGGAGAATCGACCAAAAAGGTATTCATCTAAATTACCAGTGGTGGCACGGATTTTATTTTGATCGTTCGACATCAAAATTTTTTACCTAAAGCCTGTTTTGGCGATTGCCCGTCTAATTATTTATATCGAAAATTCATTTACAAAAACAATGGTCTTGGTAGTTTGCCTCCAACAAGCACTTGCCTCTCGGCTTATTCACACCAATTTTTGGTCCCTTAACTGTTTTTGGGCCTGTGCCTCCCTGTTTCTAAATTTTTTTCTTCTTCTTGCCTTTTGGCTTAGAGGAAGAATATTTTTCAATCACATATACGAACCTGTCTTCCTAAGAACACCCTTAGCTGCTTGAAATTCTTTAAGAAGTTCTGCCAATGAAAAGCTGAGCTTATTCATGAGATAGTTCAGGTAGAACTACTTAAAGCTATCAGGAAGTGGCTAGAGTATGATATCGACCTAGGTTTTCCCGTCATTTTTAGTTCCTAAGATCTCTAGTTCATTCAGAAGACTGATCATTATCAAAACATGATCCCTAACTAGGGTGCCTTCAGCCATATTTATATTCATAAGAGACTTCATAGCCACCTGCCTAGCAGCACGATTTCGATCCCCAAATATTTTTTTAAGGTTTATAATCATGTCATAGGCATTGGGCATAGACATATGCTGATGCTGTAAAACATTTGACATGGAAGCCAAAATTTAATAGCGAGCCATCTGATCAGTTTTCTAGCACTTCTGATGGGCCTGGATTTCCTATTCGGTCGCCCTCTCATCGAGTACTAGTGGATATATCTCAGTTAATACAAACTTATAGTGCTCAGCAGTTAAGACAATGTCTAAATTTCTTTTTTAGTTTACATAATTTGGTCCCGTTAGTTTATTTTTTGTGCAAATAGAAATGAGAGGATTGAAAGCTATTTTATTCTGGAGAATCACATAATTAAAAATAACCAATAATTATAATAAGAAAAAATTTTAAATTTATTTTAATTTGGTTCCCTCTATCATTTAAAAAAAAAATTCGCCAACAGCCTGGTACCCTGTAAATAGCATGCCTTGATGGGAGAACATCTACTATCCATCATTTATCCAGACAGCCCAATTCTTTTGAATTTTACTATCTAGGCAACTAATCCTGCCAAGTAAAAAATTAAATAGCTGACATAGTTTCGGTCCACTAAATAATAGCAGTGTCTCAGATGGAGAAAATACTAATTATTTACAGCTAAGTGTTAACCACCACTTAATTCTAAATCAATTGCTTCGCAATAAACCCTTTAAATGGAGAAGTGATCTACACTAACAATTATCCAGAATTATCCCTGAAGGAGGTTAGTACTAGCGATACTGCAATTAATTTGTTCGATGTGGAGGAAGGCCTTACTTACAACATACATAATTAATTACTATTAGGGTTGTATACTGAAAATCATGAATTTTAGTTTGGTTTTAGTATTAAATTTTATTTTAATAAAATTAATTTTTTATTTTATGAGAATCTTAATAAGAAATGTATGCAATATCATTTATTTAATGTTATGCATAGATGTCCTTTATTGTGTATAGTATTTAATCGGGTGTGAAGAGTACGGCTTGCACACAAAAGATCAGATTTTAGGTTCTTGCAGAATATACGTATTTATTTACAGTTTGGATGGAAATAGGCATATACCATCGGTACGACTGTAGCACAGAGTCTTGGTAGGTTCGTCTTGTTTACAGGGAACAGATAGTAGTGTCGTCTATTTTTTTAACTTTCTGTGCTAGTACACTTTATGTGTATTGAACGAGACACATTGGGATAATTAGTTGTATACTGACTATTTCAATTTATTCACACCCCAAAGTAATTATAAAAGTGCTTATACTCTTAATCTTTAAATAATTAATTATTTTCGTATATTTAATTCTCGTTGTTTTGATTCATTAGAGGGTGTAATCTTATATGGGTTTATATTCTTGGTGAGTTGGATAGCGATATTAATTATATGGTGAATATTAACTATTGACAGAATCCAAGTCTTAATTGTTCGGGATTTACCATACCCTCATCAGGAAGCTTATAAGTTTTGATCGAGCCAAATCTTGCAGGTAAATTTTATTATTTAGCGGTTAAATAAGTTAAGCAGAAAAGTTTAAGGGATTTAAAGATGCCGATTAAATTA
Organism: Heliamphora pulchella; assembly: GCA_032270985.1. Classification (NCBI taxonomy): domain Eukaryota; kingdom Viridiplantae; phylum Streptophyta; class Magnoliopsida; order Ericales; family Sarraceniaceae; genus Heliamphora; species Heliamphora pulchella. The sequence continues at coordinate 11,377 of JAULJZ010046946.1, forward strand.
AATTTAATTGACGGGCATAAAAAATCTTAACGTGGGGAGATTAGTCAAACATTTAATAATAGGAGCTCAATGCAAGATGGTCTTGAGATTATGACTTAGAGTACAGTTATAGTTCTTTAGTAATGTGAACTATAATTTAGTGTTTTATAAAAATTTCAAAAATTGCTGCAAAATTTTCATAATTATAGATACTGTTGAGAGGTTTACATAATTGCAAAAACCGTTGGATACGTATATGGGTTACACTAGAAATCTTTGTCATAATTACTCTACAAATCCCTATTGTAGCCCTATAAATATGTAGGTAGGATGAACCAAATTCATAACTCGTCTTCAAGACTAAGGTTGACCAGGTTTTGCCGGTACGAGTTGTAAGACCCTGTTTCATTTCTTTTGCGTTATATATATATTTGATGTATTGGTTTATGTTTCATCGTGGGAAAACAACATGTTTATATTCAACTAGGTTGGGTCGTTGGATGTTTTTCAAAATTCTAGTAGTCTTTCCAGTCGACTGGATTGGGGGATCCAGTCAACTGAATCCCTATTTTGGCGTGGCCTATAAATATCTGACCCTTGGAAGATATTTTGAAAATTCCTTTTCTTCTTGCCTAAGTTTTCTCTTTTACACATAATACCTCCACCTTCTCTCTAACTTCTCTAGGTACCCGAGTTTGGTTTTTTACGATCTATTAGTAGATCTTTGCTTTTCTCACCGAGGGCTTCACATCTATCCAAATGGAATTTTGTTTCGACGATGTTTGATTTTCAAAGTGTCGAGTTTTGACTCAACGAGGTAGGATTCTAGACTATCTTGTTTTTAAAGGGTGCTACGTGCGATTATATACTTTTCTACCATTGAGAAATGCTATAAATGTTGATTTTTATGTTTAAACAATGTTTGTTAAGCTAAAAAGCATATTTTATGTTTTTTCTTTGTTTATTACATGTTATGGGCGCGTGGATGTACGTGGTTTTCATAAAGGAGGTTTAAAAACGAGGAGATTTATGAAAAGTCTTGAAAATTGTGTTTTAGAAATTTGGAGATAACCCTCGTGATTGAGTCTCGAATTTTAAATGTTTTGGTAAAAATGGAGGAAACAGGTTTGAAATGTTGTTCGGTCTCCATGGATAGTGGATGACGTGGTGGATGGCCATGGGATCTTTTTATACATGATTGATGTATAGTGTGAAATATTTTCATAGTTGAGCTACGTGTTGGTTTTTAATGATCCTATAGATATGCCGTGACAGTGTGTGTGTGTATGTGGGCCTCCATTGCTCCTCGGTAAAAGTCCAAAAACTTACGCAGGTAGGTGCTTCGCTCCTTCGGGTTAATTCCCGTAAAGAAGTGGTAGGTGCTTCGCTCCTTCGGTTTAAGCACGTAAAGAAGTGGTTGCCCGTGTGTGTGGCGTGCGTTGTTGTGACTCCGTATAGAATTTGTCATTACCTAGCGAATCCCTGTATGGCTTAGGTCTAGGGTAATGAGCAGGAGTCTATAATTGTTACCTTTGTCCCATGTGTGACAGAGTTAGTATATAGAAATCATTGTCGGTTGTGTGAACCGAGTGAAAAATAACGCTAGTAACTATTTTTCTTTAACTGTTAGACGTTATTTGCATTGTTTGAAATGCGTGATTTTAATGATGGAAAAATAGTTTTGAGACTTGTGTGAGTCAGATGGAAACTTGGGGTTTTTGAGTAGGAAAATCGTTTTAAGGCTCGTACAGCTAAGCCAATTTTATGCTATGCAATTGCATATCCTACTTTACTGTATTATAGTCTGTTTCTATTAGGCATCAGCTCACGCGGTGAGATTTGTGAAAAACTTTTTTAGGTGTAGGTCATCACAAGGGATGATCTAGAAGTGCCCGTGGTGGCAAAAGGCTTCTGTGTAGTTTTTTTTTTGTTATGTAATCATATACTTTTACATGTTCTGCCTATTCCTAGAGGCATGTTTTGTAAGCCTTGGGGCAATATATTATGCATGCACGGAATAGAATATATGTTATTTTGAGGGAAGAACCCTAGGTACTCTTTTCGATTCCAAATGATGTATATACATTTTGGTTAACTATTTTACAAATAAAACCTTATTTTTGTGGATGTTGGTTCGATGGGCTTTTTATGCGACTTTGGATTTTGGGGCGTGACACGAGTTCTCGAATAATCGTAACCCAAACTACGTTTGGGAATCGCATAAGGGAATACAGTAGAAAGTCTGATCAGAGTTTCAACTCGGAATCAAAAGTTCACAGTTAGAGAATCAACTTAAAATGTATTTTTTAAATTAACTGTGATGGCACGGGTATTATTGATGCAACATGTTGCTAGGTATCAGTGCAATTTTTTTTTAAAAAAAAATAGGAGACAAAACCACCACGGAAAAAGCCTAAACGAGTAGCGGCATAGGGGCGGCGACAATGGGCAGCAGCGGCGCTGTGTTTGGAAGTCATCAAAAGCTATTTTTTGAGCAATTTTTATTTTGATTTTTTGACAGAAAAATTGTATTTTTTGAGACCTATTTTTTTTAAAAAAAATAGTATCGAAAATGCAGCTCGGGAGTGGCAGCAAAAGCCGCCTAAAGTTGGCGGCATTAGGCGGCGCCGGCTGTGTTGGTGGTAGCGGTGGTAGTGGCTGGTCCGGGGCTGTTTTTATCGTATTTTCTGATATGTATTGATCGAAATGTGATATATTTTTATATCAGTACAAATCAAATAAACTTGATACAATCTGGATACCGACAAGTAGCTGTTTTAAAGGATTGAAACTCTTACAGTTTATCTTTCAAACAAGAGACTGAAACTCATCAGAGTTTCTATTCGATTATAAAATTAGAATATATATA
>JAULJZ010046957.1:0-14224 GCA_032270985.1 Heliamphora pulchella
GCCAATTGGGAATTAATAGAGAGAGGTTTCTATAATTTTCATTCGACGCCTGCTCATTAGATGTGATACGATTTTGTGATAAATCGGGTAATAAAATGTGACAGGATTTTTGTAAGAAATCAGATAATAAAATGAGGATGTGAAAATATAAAAGAATAAATGGAAACAAATTGGCGTGCGTGGGTGTGTGTGTGAACGATTAATGAATTGATGAAAAATTTGCATTTTACTTTGGTTGCACCTATCACACCTCTCAAATCATGCATCACATATGAGTTAATCTATATCCTATGAGCTTCATCTCACGTATGTTTACCAAACCATTTTAGGTTTTGAAGACCAGGGATGATACCAGGGCAAGTGATGCTTGGGGAAAGACTAGAAGGAATATCTAGTGTTTATGTATATTTTGCATTATGATTGTATCTAAACCTGAATGAAGGATTGTAATTAAAGATGTTATGGTTTTAAAGGAACTATTGAGATTTCAAGCATTTGTTTTAGATTTGATATGTGTGAGAATATAGTTGTTTAATAATTTTTTTTTATATAATCGGAACTCAATTTCTAAGGTGAATGAAAGTCGTAGATGATGATCCTTAGGAGGAATGGTTTGGGGTTGGTTCACGGGTCCTAGGGTTCGGGGCATGACAGAATGGTATCAGAACCCTAGGTTCGAATACCTAGGAGCCGTGGGAATAACTATAACCTATAGGTGTGACTTGTTTGATGAGATTAGGCACTATTGCACAGCATGATTTGTGTGCTTGCATGGGATTACGGTTGTATTGTCTTGCGCATGTTATGTGTTTATATGAGCATGGAGGTTGAGTCTTGGGGTGATGTGGCTTGCCATTTGGCGTCCAATCAACTATTTTGGAGTTCAAAATAGAAAAACATTTGACCGACGTTCTTTCTATGAGAAGTCTAAAATAGTTGCCCAAATTTTCGCGTTACTCTAAGGCTTTCCCTCGGTATGTGAATATATGCCGATGTGATGTGACTAGGAGGTGAGTAGAGTGTAGCTTGGTTTTAGAAGGTTAAGTTGAGTTTAATCTAGTTGGGTGTTGGGATATCCTTGTTATAGAAGTTTTGCCTGTGGGGCTAGGATGAGTTGTGATCAGGATGGTGATGTGGGTTGTGGATGTGTGATTCAGTGGTTGGTAAATATGATGGGTGTAAGCTCAAGAGATGACCAATGACTGTTTGGAGTGTGTTGTATCCAGGTGAGTCGAGGGTGACTGTAGCTAGTTGCTTATTATGTGTTGCACTACAAGTAGTTTGACAAACAAGTATGGTAGATTGTTTGAAACCCCCTTGAAAGCTATTGGTTGTGGTTAAATATGAGGTATGGCCTTGGGCACGTTGAGGATTATGTACGTCGTGAACCGTACCATGTCTTGAGCCGTGCTATGTCATGAGCTGTGTTCCCCGAGATTGGGTATGGACGAGAGCATAGTGGATGGGAACATGGTGGACGGGAGCATAATAATCTTTGGCCTCAGGTGTGTTCGAATGTTCGGGCTTAGATAGTGTTTGGGGAATGTTCCTTATCCCGAGGGGTGTTGTTGGTAACCACAGTGGTATCTTGTGGTTTTGAAGGTCAGTTTGATAACCCTGGTGTTTTCCTCGTAGCGTGGTGCTGAGTTGTGTTTTTTTTTTATAAGAAGTCAAAAGTTATTTGAGGAATGAGTATGAGGATTCAAGATGTTGTCGACGGATTGGTTAACGAGTGATGTGCATGTACGTATGATGAGATGTGTGTCGGTGGTGGTTGTGATTTGATGAGCAATGGTTTCAGGTGATTCGGGAAGTTTTGCAAAATAGATGGTTGTGGCTTGATTAGTTGTTCTCACAATTGGGAGACTATGCATTGTACGAGATGTTTGATGAGTGCGAGTGTGTGAGGCTAGTAGAGTCTATGATGGATGTTGTTAGTATAGTTGACTCAATTGTCTTAGGACGACGTGTTGATGGGTGGAGATCCCACAAGAGGATGATGACAGTGGTCTATATTTGGCTTAAGGTTTAGATGTGGTAATGGTGTTTTACCCTTAGGGGCGAATGATGGGGTGGTGCCGTTTGGTCTAGAGTTGGTAGGCAAGGTTCGTTTTGCTCGTGTTGCGTGTAGTGATATAAGAAACAAGTGTTCTCGATTGAGTGTTTTATGTTTTCTAGTGTGTGTACTAGAGCCACGAGTTCGAAACTGTGGCGTAGTTTTTACCTACCTGTTGGGAATCGGGTTGGTGTGATGTGACCTTGTGAAGGGATGTCCTGAAGTGATGCGAGTATGTGTGGTGTTATGCCTTGGTGGATGAACAATGATGGTCTCATTGACACGTGAGATACGTCGTCGGGATATGAAGAAGTGAACGATAGTTGAATTGTTTAAGTGAAGATCTGAGTGTGAGGATCTGGTATAACTAGTGATTCACTCCTTGTAAATGGTGACCGACAAAGTGTGTACGATGATATCAGATTTCTTTATGAAGACTAGTGGTTAACCTTCATTCAAATCGAGTATGTAATGGTGGCCCTAAAAGGGAGTGAGATGGAGCAAGAGCCTAGAGTTGACTTGTGATTTTTCTAGTAGGAGAGGTGCTTTGTGATTGATTGACCGGCGTGATTGCTCTTCCTTAGTGAGAGTTAAACGTTGGGGTTGTATAAGTGTGGGTTTATTCATTTGTAGCTCCTTGAAGAGCCCGTTTGCCTTATCTTGTAAAATCGAGCATTTTGGGTGACGTTTTTAGAAAGATCACTTGATTTGTACGAAATATCGATAGCTTTAACTCTCGTGAGATCCCTAAGGGAGTTCAGTGATTGAGTTGTTTACGTGGTGAGATTCTTGAGTATCAGTTCTTTGGGATTCCTACGAGAATGCAGGTTCGCGGCTTGGCCGTTATCCTCGTGATTAGGAGATCATGTTTGGGAACCATGTCGGGTGTATGAGTTTGAAAGGTCCATAGAAAAGTTCGATAGAATGGTTGGCCTAGTGCTGAAATGGTGTGTCCTAAGTGTGATATGTCTAGAGGTTGTTTGTGTTCGACCTTAGGTTCAGAGGTGGGTAAGTTGTTTAGCCATGGGAAAGAACTGTAGAGTAATAAGGATCAACATTGTATCATTTGGTTTGGATGGCTTGGGGTGATAGGTGAGAAACCATGGGTTAAGATATCTGCAATAGATGCGTACCTGGGAACGAGAGTGCGGGAAATGTCTGCATGATCGCATAAGTTATTATTAACTTTGGATAAAAGGTTTTAGGATTAGATTCCCTTTTGTTGGTGTCGTGCGCTTTCCACATAAGTTGCTTGGACAGTGGGCTTAAGGCCATGATTTGCCTAATGGAAGTTAAGTCAGTGAAGCACAGCCTTGTGAAGTGAGGTCTTGGCGTGATGGGAATGCTGACGTTATGTTCCCGTGTATAACAGATGATGAGTTTGTGGTCCTAAGGGATGTGTAGTATGAGGTATGAGGATTGATGATGTATGTATGCGTGCAAATAAGGTCTGGGAGTTAAGAGCTTAGTGAAGCAAATGATTTGGGTATCGTGATCGGATTAACAGTAGCAGTGTGACTATGGTCGATGTGGCCTCAAGGTGAGATTTATAGGATACTTTGGGGGCCAAGTGTTAATGAGCACTACCAGAATCAGGTGATTGGAAGATTGAGATCCTCGTGAGTTTCTAGGCGAACTTTGTTTGTGCTACAGTGTGAATGTAAGTGTGGAGAGTTGTGTTCCCTTTAAGATCGAGTTGGTAGACCAGGAATGTTTGTCCTTGTTGACGGGGGAGTTAATGTCGAAATATAAAGTCTTTGTCTATAATGATGAACTGAAAATCGTTAATCGTGTATACAACTTGTTTTGGGTTATGAGGGTATGGTTGTACCTCTAGCTCTTGGCAGAGTGGGAGTTTTGTTGGAATCGTGCATTTGGGAAATTCACGTGGTGGGTTTGATAGGCTCTTGTGAGTCTGGAATTGTGTTTTTTTTGGAGCTTTGGATTTCTCAAAATTCTTAATGTGCGAAGAATGGCATTTCATCTATATAAGTAAGTGATTACCGGTGAAGCATTTGATTCATGAGGTGCACTTAAGCCTAGTGACTCACGGAGTTTTGGTGGCTGTGTTGGTGTTGATGGATGAAGGAGTCAAGTAATGCCGTACATGTAGTGATATAGTTTTAAGTTTGTCATAGTTAGTTGGCTGTAAGGGCATGGGTGATTTTGGGATAACACGTGAAACCCTTGTATACAATGTCAAAGTTTGGTAACATGTATTTGGGTTGGAGGAATAGTCCTCAGTATACATTGGAGTGTAGCAGTGAGTTAGACCATAATACGACGAAGTTAGGAGAATCTTTGTAGTGGTAAAACCTATGACGCATAATGCTATGGTTGAGAATGTTTAATCTTCGGGAATGTGCATGTGACGTGAGATGGTGGTCATGGAGGGATAGTCGGTGAGCAATGAAGGAGTGATTGACTCCAGTTTCGATGATGATTTTGGATAAGAATTGATATCATTTTACACTTTTAGATTAGTTAAACCTGGTATGAGTACAACTTTGTGATCGATTTGATGACACATGGGTGATTCTAGTGTTTATGAAATATTGGTGTTCGAAAGTTAAGTTTGATGGTAGTGTGACACTTTCAGGAATAGAGGCGTGTTAGCATCCTTGAGTTATATTGTTTCGACAGAATGATCAGGATCGCAGATTAAGAAAGGTGCTATATAGACCGATTGAATAGCGAAATATGTGAATAGATACTAAGATTCAAGGAAAGTTTGGTGTGACATGAGACGAAATTCGGGGACAAAATTCCCAAAATAGGGGAAAGTTGTAATGACCTGGTACTTTTTTTTATTTATGATTAATTATTTTATTAGAAGTGATTTTGTCGGGAATGATTTTGGATGATAATTTTAGCATGTTGTGTACAATCGGTATGTGTTGGAATACAGGGATGTTAGCTAGTGGTTCTTGTAGTAATTTTCAATCTTTAGTGGAAATATTCAAATTAATCTAATTACAAAATTGGAGGTTTAATTAGCAAGTTTAAAAGATAAAATTGGAAAATTAAACAAACAAGGCCTTAATCAACTTTCTAGAAACTTAGAGAAAGAGAGAAACAAAATAAAAGGTGCCCAAGGGGGAGAACCCACCCCATCCCGCCGGCACCGTCCTCCCTTCTTCTTCTCTTCTTTGCTTTTTCCTTCCTTGAAGATTTGTTCAAAACCATTTCCTCTCTCCGAAATTGGGTGAAGCTAGCTACAAATTGGAGGTTATAAAGGAGGAATAAAGAGCTAGATAAAGAGAGCAACACCTTGGAGCTATCAAGCAGAGAGAATCCAAGGAAAGCCAAACCTAAGGTTTGCAAATTTGGGGGATTTTGAAGGGTTAAAAATTCAAGAGGTAGAATTTAGATTTTCTCGTATGTTTTGACTTGATTTGGGTTGATATTTTGATTTATGAGTAAAGATTTAGTGAATTTCATGCATGATTCGAACATTAACTGGTGTGTATGAGGATTGAGTTGGGTTTTTAAGAAAATTTGGAGTTTTGGTTAATGGTTAGTTATGAAATTGTGAGTTTATTGTGTAAAAAGGAAGTTTAAAATACTTAAATTCCATGCTTTTGCATAACCTTGGGTTTGGAAAGGTTTTGGCTTCAAAACCTAGTGAAAATCAACTTTTCAGCGTAGGACCACTCGATAGACCGATCGATCGGTCTATCAAGCGGTCATGGGTTGTTCTCGATATTTTCTATGGGCCAGATCGCTTGATAGACTGATTAATCGGTCTATCGCGCGGTCTGTTTCACTAGTTAAATTTTTATTTTTAAAATTAGTGTATCTCCCTCATTCGGACTTCGAATGAGGTCATTGCTGTACTCAAATCGAAGCTCCGGAAGTCCTCTTTCCAACAAGACTACTCTCACAAAAAAGATCTTTTTGTAGAAAATGTTATAATGAAAATAGTGAGGGTAAGTTAGGTTTTCTTAACCGTTTTTCACCTGTTTTTGGCCAAATGTCTTGGAAAATGTTATTTTTCATCCTTAATGGATTTTTTTATCAAATTTCATGATCCATGGGGCTATAGATACACCTATATCAATATACTTGGGTTGGGTTGCAAGTGTTGTACCGGTTGGTTGGGTTTTATGATAAAATAAATTTTCTACATATAACATTTTTTTTAGAACAAGAATGGGTATCTGAGGGTTGCGATATGATGTGGTCATCATTTGACATTGCTAAGCATTTAGAAGAGAAACTCGGGTTTCAAACTTATGTATATGCATATGATGGTTGCATTCCGTTTTTCTTCTAATGATATGTTTATAATTCAATCAAATTTTGTGTTGGTACCTTATGAAGTTGATATATGAAATGTGAATTATGAGAAATTATGGGTTGACGTTATGATGCATGAGCATGTGTCTTGAAAAGAAACATGGATACCCAAATGGAATATGAATTGAAAATAAGATGGAAAACTTGAAATGAGATTTTGTGAAAATGATTGGGAGAGGAACAAGATGTAGGGTTGGACTCTCGAATTTTTGAAAATGATGGAATTAATGATTAATGAACTGGATGGATTGATGTGAATTAAGTTGGGCTAGCGGCTTCACGGTGAAAGACCAAAAACTTGCATAAGATGAGAACCCCATGCCCATGGGTCAGCCCCCGAAATGTGGCGTTGTGTCGTGATGAGTTATAGAGCTATCTATTACCTAATGGCTTCGCGTAGCCTATTGGAAATTAATAGGGAGGGGTTTCTATAAGCTGCACCCGATACCGGTTCATTAATTTTTATTGCGTCGTAGTGAGTTATAAAGCTATCTATTACCCAATGGCTTCGAATAGCCTATTGATAATTAATAGGGAGGGGTTTCTATAATGTGCACCCGACGCCTGTTCATTAGATGTGATACGATTTTGTAATAAATCGGGTAATGAAATGTGACACAATTTTTGTGAAAAATCGGATAATAACAAGAGGATGTGAAAATATGAAAGAACAAATGGGAACAAATTGGCGTACGTGGGTGTGTGTGTGTGTGTGAACAAATAATGAATTGATAAAAAATTTACATTTTACTTTGGTTGCACCCATCACTCCTCACAAATCATGCATCACATATGAGTTAATCTGTATCCTACGAGTTTCGGCTCACGTATGCTTACCAAACCATTTCAGGTTCTGAAGACCAGAGACGATACCAGGACAATGGATGCTTGGGGAAAGACTAGAAGGAAGATCTAGTGTTTATGTATATTTTGCATTATAATTGTATCTAAACCTGAATGAAGGATTGTAATTAAAGATGTTATTGTTGTAAATGAACTCTTGAGATTTCAAGCATTTGTTTTAAATTTGATATGTGCGAGAATATAGTTGTTTAATAATTTTTTTATATAATCAGAACTCAATTTCTAAGGTGAATGAAAGTCGTAGATGATGATCCTTAGGAGGAATGGTTTGGGGTTGGTTCACGGGTCCCAGGGTTCAGGGCGTGACAACCCGAGTGTCACACCCAAATTCGAGAGGCATGACCGGCTGTGAACTACGGGTCTTCGCCCAATAGCCATGAAAGCCTAAAAAAAATTTGCTACAAAGCATGCAAAATTCTGACATTGCTAAAATTTGAGTAAAATAGTGTTTTAAACTGTATCAATTATCTTGTGGGACATAACAGCCCACGAAAACAACCAATTAATTTTTATTAATTTGATTTTCAACTGAAATAACTATCATTCATGAAAGTGTAATGACCCGCTTTTTAAGCCTCTGGATTGGGAACGTTAAATCAACTAAAACTAAAATTTTAAATTAGGGTTAGATCAAGAGTAAGAAAGCTGAAGGATTAAGCCTAGAACCAGATCTCAGAATTAAAAATCCTAAAGAAAAGAAGACATCTCTTTATCCTAGAACCTCATAAAAAAATAGAGAATTACAATTTGATCCAAGAACGATAACAAAATCTTAAAAATGACCCAAATCGAAAATGTGCACAAATAACAAGGCTCTAAGTCCAAGGAATAAGAAAGCTAAGTGCCAAGTCAATAATTAAGAAGAAAATATACGTAAATGCTTAATATTTTATAATGTTCAATAATTGCACGTTTAACCCTAAACTTTTTGATAATTGCACTTTAGCCTAAGATACCCTACAACTGGTAAAACTATGCTATGCTACACACCTTTACGAAAACACCATAAAATTCTCCCATAATCACTCTAGAAATCATCTACAATCTTAGTCCTAACAAATTACAGATAAGTCACTTAATTATCTCTATCTGCACGAAAATCTCTTAGGTAATCCTCATCTATTTTCTACAACAGACTCTAACTCATGAATAAATATGTATAAAAGTACTTAATTTCAGATTATGAAAATTAGCGACGAAAATCTACAAAGACTAGAACCCCAAAATTGGGTTAAGATAAGAACAACCCAAAGATTCATAGTAAGACCCTACAGAATATAGAATTCTCTAATATTGAATTCTAAAAATTAAAAATCCTAAACAACCATAAACTTCGAAGTTAGTCCAATAAGATAGAGAAACTACAAAAAAGACAAACTGAACCCAAGTGTAATTTTACACATTCTTTTAATCAATCAAAAACGAAATACTAAGACACAAGATTTAAACCCCGAACCCTTGATGACAGTTGATATAAAAAATTTAAAACCCTAAAATCATATAAAATCATAGGATTACAATCCTACAACTTGACCCAAAAAAATCATGGATCATAAAAAAAATTAGAAATAGGGCCCAAATAAAATTATAAAGCCCAACTCTTTTAGTTAAGCCCAACTAATTTAGTTTAAGAAGAATTATAATTATAGCCCATGAATTTAAGTCCAAAAGAATTTTTAAGTATAGCCCAAATATATTAAACCCAAACCGTAGTATTAGCGATGGTTAGCCGACGAGATCTTAGGTCGCTAGAAGGATGGAAACCCTAACTCAACTCGAAATCCTAATTCGATCTGAAAATCCTAAAGAAGACCAAATACTTAAAAGATAAAGCCCTAATACTCAAATAAGACTCATAACATTCTAAATTAAGTAAATAACATAAAATATAAAGTTAAAAATCAAAAGATCTTATAATTGGAGTAAATTGACCATTTCGCCTCTAGGATACCAAAAAATACACAAAATTAATATTTTAGGCGTTATCATGCACAAAATTGTACCAAAACATAATTTAAACCTTAAATATATACAAAATTAGATTTTGTGCCTTCCCAAACTCTCCAATTGAAACCCCATCTAACATAATTTGAAAATATTTTCTTAAAAAGACTCCACCTCTCATGCAACCAATTAGAATTAAGCTAATTAAATTTCTTTTCATACACATTAGTTATTAAACTCACCACAACCTTGCCTATATAAGCAAGCCGAACACCCCTTCTTCCCCTACACAATTTTTGAAATATAGAGAGAGTGAGGGACCATATTATGTAGTCTTAAGTATTCTTCAAAGTGAGGGAGAGAAAGAAGAAGAAAGAAGGAGAAAAAGGAAGAAAAATCCAAGGAAGCTAAATTAAAGTTAAGTTCATACATCCTTCAATATTTAGAACAACCAATCAAGTAAGTAAACTCCATAAAACCCTCTATCATTCTCTTTCAAAATATCCCTCAACCCATCTCTATAAACACTTTTAAGAATAAGCATCTAAAAATTTATCAAAAAAGCATTGTAGGGTCAAAATCGGGATTGTTCATGTTTAAATGGTTGTTGAACATGGTTTGTGAGATCTCGACCCATTTTTTTTTTGAAATGATTTAAGTGTTGATGGAGTTGGAGTTAACACTTGACCTCGGTAATGTTTTATGTGCATATTTGGGCTTATGCTTAAACACTAAAAAAGTTTCGTGAAATTCCAGTGGTTGTTTAGTCGACTGAGGGTGGCAATCCAGTCGACTGACTGAAGTGGGGAGTTCAGTGGACTGACTTGTGGCGGTGGAAAATTTTTGAGATTCCAGTAGCCTTTCTCAGTTGACTAACCTTGGTGGTTCAGTCGACTGACCTCTTGTATTTGGGCGTGGCCTATAAATATCAGCCTTTTGGGAGATATTTTTAGATTTGGTTGCTTCAAGGCTAAGTTTCACATAAAAGCTCCACCTTCTCTCTAGTTTTTGGTGGGCCCGGGGCTCAGTTTTTAGCGATCAAATAGCGAATTCTTAGTATTTGTGCTGGGGGTTTCGTGTTCATCCGGATGGAATCTCATTTCGTCGAGATTCATTTTTTAAGGCGTCGAATTTTTAGCTCAACGAGGTAGGATTCTAGACTCTCATGTCTTAAAAAGGTGCTACGTGCAATATTATCCGTTTTTACCGTTTTAAAATGCATGAAAAGTTATTTTAAGTGTTTAATCTCTGTTTGGTTGGACGATATGAATTTTAAAGTGCTTTTATGGTTTATTTCATGTTGTTGGATGCGTGGATATCCGTGGTTTTCAAAAAGGTGGTTTAAAAATGGAGAAATTTATGTAAGCCTTGAAAATCGTGTTTTAAAGGTTTGGAGCTAACCCTTGAGGTTGAGCTTGGATTTTGAATGTTTGGTGGAGATGTGGTGAATGATATGATGGTATGTATGTGAATATTTAGTACATAGCTATGTGCGTACTTATATCTGTTGAATCAGGCAAAGATCTGCATATGATTGTCCCGCGGTGAAAGACCACAAAGAATCTATTGATTGGGTTAGTATTATCCCATGGTGAAAGACCGTGAAAGAGTATGACATGCATATGAACTTGTTGTGTATGCTTATTATATTGTCGGGCATTGTTAGATGTTGAGGGACGATGAGAAAACGTATGGTTTTGAGAAGTAAAACTGTTATTCTTTAACGCTTGGACGTTATTTGCATTACATAAAATGCGTGATTTTGGGGATGAAAAACCGTTTTGAGGCTCGTGTGAGTTGGATGAAAAAGTATGGTTTTATGAAATAAAACCATTTTCGAGGCTCATGTAAGTCGAAATATTCATACTATTTGTGTTATCATGTTTTGCTTTTGAATTCTTGCTAGTTTAATTTTCCTATTCGATTTTGGCTCACGGTGTGGGATTTGTGCAAACCTTTTTCAGATGGACGTGATCACGTAGGTTGATCTTAAGGTGCCCGGAGGTGGTTCATAGCAAGGCTCTTTTGTTTTGTCCTTGTTAGGTAGTTTATACATTTTGTATATGGATCATGTTTGGATGTAACATGTTTTAGATTTGAAAGCATGCACAATGTAATTCTTATGGCTGTGGAGCCAATGTATGCATGATTTATGTTTTCGAGAGAGACCATGAGTTGGTTGTTATTTTTCGTAGTTTTCTTTTTACAGTTTTCATTGATTGGTTCACCGTTTTACAAAAAGGTTTTCGTTTGGTTAATGCTTCATATAAATTCTTATACTTCGAGGGAGATTTTGAGACGGCTTACGCTTCTTTTTAAAAAAGGTATTTCTTTATCAAAAAATGTATATTTTGTTTCAAATGCTTGGCTTTTGAGGCCATAACTCTAGCCTCTTGGGCCACTCTTTCAAATTAAATAAGCTCTCGGTAGTGGATTTTACAAAGATTTTAGCCTCGTCTTGGTTTTATGGGTTTTGATCCGTTTGTGTTTGGGTGGTTTTGGTGGATCGTTGTATCCCAAAATAGTTGTTTGTGGGTGTTTCACGTTACACAGAATTTAGGGGACGACATGGTTGAATGTGGCCTATTCTGAGTTTGATTACTTGTACATGTTCTAGAACTTTGATATATAAGTATAAAGTACATGCATGCAAAGGAGAGAAACTAAATCTTAACATATAATGAGCTAGGACATCAAAACCCTAAAGGCCTGCTTTTCTGAATATTTTGACATTCTGTCCCGAAATTTGATTTATCACAACTAATTGTAGAAAAATAATCTAAGCGTGACTTTTGTGTCTAAACGTATATTTTGAATTTATCTTTCAAAAAAATTAATTTGAAGTGATTTTATTAGGTAGAACTCGAGATACACCATTTCTACTAAAGAGTGCTAGATTCTAACCACCTTGATTTGTAAATATAAAAACCTAGGTTAGAATGCAAACCGAGCTTAAATCATAACATGAAACTTGTAGAAAACACGTTTATCTTGCTGTCCGCCAAAAATGAGCCTAAACTATGAAGTTTTGATAGGTCAAAACCCTCCTCAAAACCACTATTGAAAATTTGTGACTGATAGAGTTCTCTGTCACATGTTTTTGTGAAATTAGAAACCTATGTTTTTTAATGACCAAATCCAAAAGTGGATTTCATAAAAAGTGTAGATAATATATCAAAATATTTACTGACCAAAAGGTAGCCCTAGATACCCTCGGATGGTCCCCCAAAAAGCTTATGCATTCTATGTTGAAACCAGGTTCTGAAGAACATTTTATTACTGACTGAACCCATTTTATAAAATGGTTATAATCATCAACTTGCTCCAAACAACTAGCCTTAGCACTAAACATGAAGCTTATAGGAGACACCGTAAAATAGAACATATCCAAAAATTAGACTCATAACCCTTGATTTGATGCCCCAAAATCGAGACCAACTAAGACCCAAAATTTGCTCTTTTCTCTGTAAAGTGCTGAATTGTTTTCTCTTAAGTGAAATAAATGACCCATTTACCCTAGAATTTGACCTTAGTGTTAAACATGAAAGTTTTAAAAAATATTTTTATCTAAATGGTATACAAAAATTAAAACTTAACTCCATGTCTATGTCACACCCCAAAACCCAGGGTCACGTGAAAAATTCACCAAACACCAGGTTTAAGAAAAATAAAGTTTCATACAATCAAATCCACCTGTTGAAACCCGAAGAATACCTAATATGTAGCTCTCATAAACAGAATACATTCAGTTCCAACATGCATAAGTATATCGCCCCGAGGCGTACAAAACACGGCTTCTAAAACAGGCATACAAAGGAAAACTAATAAAGTCTTCCGCCACCACAGGCACTACTAGATGAACTTCTCGTGATCATTAACCTCCAGACCTGAATGGTTTTACAACAAAACCCCACACCGTGAGTTGAAACCCAATAGAAACAGACCATAAAGCTGTAAAACAGGATATATAATCATATGGCGGGAGCTAACTCAGCCACAATCAAACCATGCATTTAAAACTAATGCAAGTAACAGTTAAAGAAAACTATAACTAAAACGATACTTTCCACTCGGATCACACAACCGAGGAAAGAGAAATAGATCCTATGTACTAACTCCATTACAAAGGGACAGAGGCAACAGCTATAGACTCCTGTCCATTACCTAATCCCTAAACATTATAGGACCGGTTAGGTAATGATAAGTTCTATATGGAGCCACCACAACATAACTGCTTAATTTACGGGCCCGAAACTCGAGGGTACAAAGCACCGAACCACTTAATTTACAGGGATTAACTCAAAGGTACAAAGCACCTACTTTGCGCACATTTTCAGACTTCCACCGAGGGCAACTCGTGTCAAATACCCGCTATCCCGGTAAATCTAGATAAACATTTCAAAACCAACCTATAGCTCGACTACGAAAACATTTCCACAATTATACATTATACGTGTATAAAAATCCATCCATCAACATGGAGATCAATAAAAATATTTCAAAAATATTTATCCCCATTTTCAATAAAACGTTCCAAAACTGAGACTCAATCCTGAGGGTTAGCTCCAAACCTCCAAAACACCAAGTGTTGATATTTTTATCAAAAACCACCATTTTCAAAACCGCCTTTGAAAACCATAAACCCACAAGTCATGTGATGTAATAAACCAAGAAAAGCAAAAAACATGTTCTCTATCCAAAAAATAAGGTTTAAACATAAATATGACGCTTAATATATTTTCTACCCGGTGAAAACACATATGCTTGCATGAAACACCCTTTAACAACAGTAGGGTCTAGAATCCTACCTCAAAGAGTTAAAAACTTGACACCTCGATCTACGTGTAAAAACAAACTTCGTCGAAACAAAATTCTGCCCGGATGAAAGCAGAGCCTACGGCGTGGATAGCAAGGATCCACTAATAGTTCGTCGAAAACTAAACCTCGCACCCTAAAAAATCTAGAGAGAAGGAGGAGAAAAAGAAAACTTAGCCTTGAAGTAAACTTTTCAAAATATCTAAACAAAGTTAGATATTTATAGGCCCAGGCACGCCAGGAGTC
>JAULJZ010046978.1:0-14224 GCA_032270985.1 Heliamphora pulchella
ATACCAAAATTCAAATCTCATCATATGGGCATCGATGCCATTTCCCTTCACGCGGCCCATTCACAGTAACGTGTCACCTAATTAGTGTCAGTTTGGAATGTCTAAAAAATTTGACTTTTAAAAGATTTAGTTTTTTCAAAAAAATAAAATAAAATAAATTATTTAGAATAATATTTTGTAGTAACTTTTTTGCTTTTTATTAAAATATCTAAAATGCCCTTACTTTTAGTTTTTAAACTATAGTGTTTAGAATATTAGCACGGCTTTTTTGTTTTTATTAGTAGAGTTGACTTTTTTATGTAAGAGTATCATAGTAATTTTGTTTGAAAAAAATTTAGTGTTTGGAATATGTTAATTTTTTTTCTTGGACTAAGAAATGGAAAAAAAAGTTAGTTAACTTTTTTTTTAAACCAAATAGTGCAGCTTAAAAGATGTCTTTTTTTGTAAAAAAAATAAAGTTAAAATCTAACCCAAACAGACCCTTAATGTGTTTATCAAGTGCAAAAACGGTATGGACTTGCAAAAGTTGTCAAGTATTTTATTTCCAAATCAAAATTAATAATTTGATTTAATTATATTGCGTAGATCACACAATGAATAAATTTAAATTATCATTTTTAAAAACTGAGTAATTTTTAAATATATTTTTTTAAGTATATAATATTACTATTATCAACTGAGAGAAAAAAAAGTACTAATAATGTTGGACCAAATTAACTAATTGTGACCCAATTATAAGTGTTAAATGCAATTAAAGTTAATGTGCCACAATTACAAACATAAGTAAAATTAATAGCGATCTATTAAGTCCCCAATTGGCAACTAACTCTTTTTTTTTTTAAGACTGGCAACTAATTTAATAGTTTTTTTTTTTTTGTATTTTTAGCTCAAAAAAAATAAATTGGGTTCAAATTATATTGTTTAGTAACTTAACTTTTAAATTAATTTTTTAAAAATTGGTTATTTAGGTTAAAAGTTAATTTTTTTATTTTTTATTTATAATAGACAATTTTACACTTCTATGTATTTAATATTAACAATTATATATAGTTGATAGTAGTAGGAAATAAGTTATTAATAATAGGTGTTTTATATTTTAAAAATAATGAAAATTTGAATATAATATTATCAGAGTTTGTATTTTAATTTGACTTTTTAATTTTTTAATTTTATTTTTTAAACAAATAACCTTAACTTTTTAATATTTTTAGCCAAAAAAAAGCCCAAGTTGCCAATCATAGCCTAAATGTAAGTAAAGTTAACGCGGCATGCTAAATGTAAATAAAGTTAATATAAGGGTGAGATTGGTTCACTAGATGTTAGTCAAATTATGTTTATGCTGATTTAGACATTTTGAAATATTAAAAAAATATAATATAATATAATTTTATTGTAGTAATATTTGTAATTAAATTAATTTAATAAAATAATTTGATCACTTTATAATTTTTAAAAGAATTTAACTACACGCACATATTTGATAATAGTTTTATAAATACTCTTCTTTCGTGCGGTGTCAAACCCCTATAAAATAAATGTGTCACACATATTGGATGATAGTTTCATAAACACTCTTCTTCCGTGGGGTGTCTCACTCCTTATGAGATAAGTCGGGGTGTCTCACTCCTTATAAGATAAATGTGTCCAAATATATCTACCATGTGCTCTCAGCATCTTTATTTATTAAGAATACTTTAAATTCAAAAAAAAAAGAAAAAACTAAAAAGTGTACTTGGAATTTAAAATAAATTATTTAGATTTGCTTGTGTGTAGTGTATACCGCATTTTCAATAAGTTTATATCATATCTCTAAATGCCAGGAATGTCTAAGAAATTTGATTTTTAAAAGTTATAATAGTATTTTGTAGTAACTTTATTTTATTTTATTTTTCTTTTTATTAAGATATTTAAAATATCTTTACTTTTTATTTTTAAGTTGTGGTATTTATAATATTGACACAACATTTTTTATATTTTTGTTAGAAAAGTTGACTTTTTTTATTGATAGTATTATAATCATTTTATTATTAAAAAAATTGTGTTTGAAATAGGAGTGCACAAGAGACCCGAGAAACTTGAAAATCGAAACAATTCGACCTCTATGGTTGGGTTAGTTTGATTTTTACAAATAATTGATTTAGTTCTGGGTTTCAAAAAAAACAAACCGATAATAATGGTTCGATTCCTGAGTTGATTTGGAATTAATTCAAACCAACTCGAAAACTGAATATATATAAAAAAATAAATAATATAACCATTAGATTACATATATAATTATTGTAAGATTCATATAGAAAAAATAAAAAAATTTCTACCTTTACAAATTAGAAAAAAAAGAGACACTAGATTAGATAATTATTATTAATTATTATTTATTTGTTATATGTAATTTATTTCTATGAATTTTTTTATTAGATATTTGATATTTTTTTACTAAATAGATTGTAAAATAATTATTTAAACTTTTATTTCATATTTTTATTATAATGTATGAGTCTTAATTTTTATTTATTATTCATTTCAAAATTTTAAAACTTACACACAGTGATTTTTTTTATGCGCGTAAAGTAATTTTTAAAATTTATAGAATCGTGGTTCCAAATGGAACTAACTCGATTTTTATTGGTTTGATTTTGTTTGGTTCTACAATATGATTGGGTTGGTTTTGATCCCAAAAAATTAGAACTGATAAAAATTAGTTCAATCTTAAATTTAGTACGGAATCGAATCAAACCGGCTAATGTGCACGTCTAGTTTGAGATGTATATAATCTTTTTTTTTGTAAAAAAAAGTAAAAAAAATTTATTTTAGAAAGACCAAATAGTACAACTTAAAAAGATGATTTTTTTTAAAAAAAAAGAACCAATTATTAAAAGAGCCCAAACAGAACCTAAATTCTAATAAATTTTTAGATTTGTTCTCTAGGTTACAAGACTATTGATTTATTATTGAAAAAGTGTTAAATGTGTAGTGTATATATAAAGCAGTAATAGACACAGATGGCTCGCACACAGCTCTCGAGAAGGCAAAACCAGAAGGTGAGAGATCAACAACTGAGAAGAAGCGAAGTAACCTTTTCTCCTCTCTCTCTCTCTCTCTCTCTCTCGCAGATCTGAGTTAAACCGTAAGCGAATCTCTCACAATTCCGTCAATTTCTATTTCCTCCGTAGCTCTCGATCTCACGTTTTTGCTGCATGCGCTGCAATGTTCTTTCGACTCGTACTCGATTCGTGAAACGGATCTAAACTCGTCGTTTTTGTGGTCTTTGGCGTCTGATCTGACTCTGGTTTCGCGCTCTGCCGATTTGGTTTGAATTTAATGGTTTTTTTTATGGAAAATATGATTCGTAAATGGAGTTTTTGAGCTCCTCCTTTCGTTTGATGTTCCTATTTAAGATTTTGTATGGTTGATTTGAAATGTGAGAAAATAAGTGAAAGGAAACTCAGAATCTTAACCTGGAAATTGACAACTTGAATGTGTACTTGAGTATGCCTAAAAGTGCTATCTGGTTTGGTCAGATTGGGCTCTCAATCTCATGTAAGAAAGACTAAATAAGGAATGATATGTAGAAATATTGTGTTTGGCGTTGTTTGTGCTCACATTTTTCTCATCCGATCGGCAGCCACTGGATTTGTCTTGCATTGATGTTTTCTTGTTTGTTATTTTCTTGCCATTTGTACCAGAGCTTATATTATTGACGAAGATGTTATTAATAAGAAATGTGTATAAAACAATTTGTCATGTTTTTTATTAAATTTTATTTTATTTATCAACGGATAATTTGAGGTTTGTTTTGCCAATATATCCATTTTCTGTCATCGTAATAGACCTGAATCTGTTGTTATTATGCTTGGTGTTTGGGAGAGCTTCTCGCAACTAGCTTGTTTTCATCTTTTCTATTTTTTTATTTTTATATTTGTGTTCAATTTTTTACCTTTTCGATTTCTCCTGTCGTGATGATTCTAAAAAGTAAATTATTTTAAACCAATGTTGAAAGAAATTCTTTAAAGATGAAAATACTACTTATTTTTTGTTTTTTCGTCTTTATGTAGAAAATTTTTACCTTCGTAAAATTGTAATACTTGTGACGAGGGGAATCTAAATTATAAAGATTTGGACTGAGGTTGAAAAAAATTACTAAAATCAAAAAAAGCTAATTGGAAGAAGTTTTGACAAACACCATTATTATGTTCTGGTGCACATATTTTGCTTTACTGACTGCTCTGTGTACACACTGTATGTATGCACACTGTATGTATGGAAATATATATATATATATATATATATAATTCTCTTGCTTTGTTTAGTCAGTATAAGGAGTCAAAACTTTATTAGCTTTACAGATTTATAACATTGACCCACCTAATAAGCAGAAAAAATAAATTAAATAAAGCTTGTATCAACCTCTTCAATTCTATAATTAATGTTTCTTCCTTTATGTTCCCCTGCTTCTCTTGGTATTGGAAAGGAAAATGACTCGAGTCTTTTGGTTCTTTTTACTTCTTAATTATGTTGTCTTTTCATGTTTGCCAAAACATCATTATCTACCTTAAGCTTTCTGCATCCTCGTTTTACAGGTTTAAACCCAATATTTAAAACTCAATCTGCCCGTGCTTGAGTCCTTTAGAAACGCCTCTATATGTAAATTTCATGGAGTGTTTGCTAGGGTAGTGTTTAGGAAAGGTGGGACTATTTGAGTAGATGATTGCTTCCTCCTGATAAAATTACAGAAACATACTTCGACGAGAATTACCCTAATACAGAAATTAGCAATCCCATATTACAAGCCCCATTTCCGTTATAGGAATACTTATTTCAAATCAAAGAGACAATTTATGATGTGGTTATTGGGACATACAAGGCCTTGTTAGACTGAAAAACAGCTGGCATGTTTCCTGTTCTTATGCATCTCCTGAGATATACAACTAACATCAAGGAATTTGTTAAGTTGTTTACTATAACTAAAGGTATTTGGGCTAATTATCTGCACATATTTTTTTATGACTTGGGTTCTCCTGTTAGCATTGATAAATTTACCAGAACAATTGCACCTGTCCTACCATCATAACATCAAGTTTAAGTTCACAGTTTCGACCATAACTTTATTGTACCTTGAAATGTGTGCGCCATCCCCAACCCATGTCGGCTGCACATTGGTTTGTCCTAACTCTTGATGGTGCCGCTTTGGTGCATTATGTCGCAATATAATATCTGATTTTGCATGATTATATAACCGAAGTCGTGATCCCTTAAGGGGGTTGTAAGCTGAATATTGCTCCGCTCTGATAATATGAATACACAAGCACAACTAGAAGCTGTTATTTTACATTTTTAAGTCCAATGTTCTTAACTTTAGCCTTCTCCCTTGTGGGTCTTCAATTTGATCATTGTTTTCTTTTCACGGATTCTTCAGTCTTTATTGTATCATAGTCTGACCATAAAAAGAGGTCCATTTTTTTCACTTTTTCACTATCCCACAAATTGGGTTTCTACTCGATGTATGCTCAATATATTCATCTGAGTACTGAGATTCCTTTGGTAGCAGAGGCACAGGGGAAAGATTTGAAATTGCAGAAGGAGATGCTATCATAAAAAGTTAATCTTCTCTGCATGCTGCAGCAATTATGACTTAATTAGCTATAGCATAATTTTGTTTTTGTTTTGTTTTGTTGTTTTTGTTTTTGTGTTTTTTTCCCCATTTCTTTCCCCTATACTTTTGTTATACAAAGGGTCTTTTGCACAACTTTAGTTTCCTCAAGTCATTCATCCAAAGGAACTGCGTTGAATATCGCTATGACCGAGCTATATTCAAGCATACTCTGGATCGCAAGATTGTTGGATAGCTTGATATACATTGTTGGGCCCATTTCCTAATAGCTTAAGCTTTTAGAACAATTGGTGACTTAACATGGTATCAAAGCTCTAGTTCCATAAGATCTTGAGTTGAAGTGTCGTAGTGTATTTTTCTGTTATATTTGTTATTATGCACTATATGTGTTGGTGCGCTTGTTCAGTTTATTCGGCTCTTCACGTGCGAGACATGATCGTACGTGAGGGGGAGTGTTGGATAACTTGATGTACATTATTGGGTTCATTTCTTAATAGCGTAAGCTTTTAGAAAAATTAGTCCTTGTTATATTTGTTGTTGTGCACTCTGTGTGTTGGTGCACCTGTTCAGTTTATTCGCCTCTTCACATGCGAGATAGAGTTGTACGTGAGGGGAAGTGTTGAATAGTTTGATATACATTGTTGGGTTCATTTCTTAATAACTTAAGTTTTTAAAAAATTGGTGACTTAATATGGCATCAAAGCTCTAGTTCTATGAGGTCTTGAGTTTAAGTCTCGTAATGTGTTTTTCTGTTATATTTGTTACTGTGTACTTTGTATGTTGATGCACCTGTTCAGTTTGTTCGCCTTTCCATATGCGAGACAGGGTTACATGTAAGGGGGAGTGTTAGATAACTTAATATGCATTGTTGGGTCCATTTCTTAACAGCTTAACATGGTATCAAAGCTCTAGTTTTATGAGGTATTGGGTTCAAGTTTCGGAATATGTTTTTCTGTTATATTTGTTATTGTACACTCTGTGTGTTGATACACCTGCTCAGTTTGTTCGCCTCTCCACGTGCGAGACAGGGTCGCACGTAAAGAGGAGTGTTGAATAGTTTAATATACATTATTGAGCCCATTTTCTAATACTTAAAGTTTTTGAGACAATTAGTGACTTAACAAAGATGTCAATGTTGGCATGACTTCTAGCTATTTAACTGAAAATTACTGCAATAGACTAGTGGAAACTAGATGATTGGATAACTTAAATGATTTTTTTTTTTTAATGAAAAAGGTACAGAAGTCGTGTGATCTTAATAATAATATGCTTCTTTTTTGTTTGCAGTGCAATGGGAATGGAAGTTACTGATATTTGCTTGGACAAAGAGCCAGATTGTGCCATAGTTTATTCGAGTGGTGTTTATCATGATTCAAATCAGGAAACTAGTACATGTCACACTGATGTTTCGGAGTCATATGAGCTTATAAATGGGGATCCAGAACCCCAGGTGTTGGCAGTGAATGCTGAAGTTAAGGAGTCTGACGTGAAGGAATGCACAACTGAAAACTCAGTTAAGGTTTCTGAATTCTGTCAAGTTGAAATACAGAAGGAAGAAAATGTACTGAGGTCAAACTCTGAAACTCGCTTACAGGCTGAAAAGATGAACTTTGAACCTCCAACAACAAACAATGATGATAAGAAATCTCAATCCTCTTTGAAACCTGCATCCAAACCTGGTGTGGGAAATACTCGAACAAATTGCACTATTCCACTTCCATTTGCTCTCGCAATTGAAAAACGTGCTTCATGTGGAGCTCATTCTGTTGGAAATGAGCCTGATGTTGGTACTGCTTCGAACAAATCATCTTACACAAACAGTTCGCAACACCAAATTACTACCAAACCAAATCAGGTAAATACAAATACAATAAAGTCTAGCAGGTCATTGTTTGTTCTCGCTCTGGGGTTTCATTTTGGACCTTGGTATTTCTTTCGAACTTTATTTTAATCCGTGTCTTAATAATGTTAGGAAAATAAATATTTCTGCTTTTTTTTACCTGACTGGATTGCTTGTATATCCATCGATCAGTTTTCCCTTCCATTCTTAGTTTTTCTCTCCTTCTGTTTTACCCATATGAAAGCATTTAAAGCTTGACTCAGTGAATAAACCAAATTCTGGTCCTCCCTCCCTGGAGTTCTAAATCGCCGTATCGAAAACGTATCGGTAATGGTAATACGATCATGTATCGATAAATATCAGACAGTATCGGCTGATGCATTAGTAAATATCGGTATCAGAGGCCCAAAATCCCGATACGTATCGGCCGATACGATACGTAACGACCGATAGTTAAAACCTTGCCCCTCCCCCTCCCATTTCCTCTTTATCTCATCTTCTTTTCGTCCCTTCTCGAAAAAATGTATACACGCATCCTATTGAACAAGGAAATTGTCAAAACTGATAACTTATAAAAATTATCACCTACACACTGCATTAATGTAAACCCAGCTTAGATAATGAAATTTTCTTGTCTACCTTGCAGCTGGTCTCACCTTTGGTACCAAGGAAGCCACTTCAACCTGATAATAAGAAACATCCCGATGAGGATGATTCTTATTCTGTTGCTTCCTCATATCCTCTTTTTTGCCTAAATCATCTTAATATGCTTTTCTTTTGTACTCTGAAAGTATCCCCGACTCTCTATCGGGTAATTTCTTAACAATGCAAGGCACTGCAGCATCAGTCCGTACTACTAAGTCTCGGGCAAATGCTCCAGTATTTAGATGCAACAAGCGTGCTGAGAAACGTAGGGAGGTAATGCTTCATTGATCTTTGTATGTGAAATTTGTTACATATTCCACTTAAAGAACAATGATTTTAATTACCCAAAAAAAAACAATGATTTTGAAATCAGGCTTCAATTCAAATTTGTGCTACTTTGTTTTTTGTTGTGCTGTCTTCTGTTAGTTCTATTCAAAGTTAGAGGAGAAGCACCAAGCACTGCAGGCTGAAAAAGCCCAATGGGAAGCAAGGACTCAGGTACATCTCAAGTTCAATCATATTAAGGAAACCACCTCCCAGTCTTCATGAACCATTTAACCTGGACATTATATGCACTTTCTGTTTTACTGTTCTTTGATACCTTCTCTTTTTATGTTGCATCTCTGTCTTTGCTCCTTTAATCGTTCTCGGAACTTTTAGGAAGAGAGAGAGGCAGCTATTAAGCAATTGAGAAAAGGTTTGTTGTTTAAGGCAAACCCAATGCCAAGCTTCTACCACGAGGGACCGCCACCCAAGGCTGAGCTGAAAAAGGTATTGCATAGATTCCTGCTAGTTCTCTTGCTATTATCAATCTGAGATGTTTTTTGAAGTTCAAATTTCTCATATTTTGCAGACAATAGCAATCATTTAAATTAGAAAAATGCTAACTACCGTCCACTAGGCAATAGACAATGAGTAAATAATATATAGATATCCAAACAAAGTTTATTGATATCTCTGAAAATGGTAAGCCCTACTAAAATTGTATTGATATTGATTTTTTTATTTTGGTCTTCATTAGGTTATTAACCACTGCCCATTGGGCAGTGGTTAGCATGACCCTTCAAATTTATATGCAAACCAAAAATCGAATCAGTGTCTCTATATTTGATTTCTCAGTAATTAATATGGTTGTTGTAATTCATATTTTGGCTTTTGAAATATAAACACCCATTGCTCCGTTTGGATGGCAGCCACCGCCAACTCGTGCAAAATCGCCAAAGCTAGGTAGAAGGAAGAGCTGCAGTGATGCTGTCAGTTTGCCTCAACGACAGAAGGGTATAGAAGATTGTGGTCGGGGAACTCGTCACAGTCTTGGTAATTACAAAGACAATAGTACCACCAACACTACTGCCAACAGGAAGGATCGGGTCAGTCTCCAGAATGTTTATGCTGCTTCCAAAGAGGAACCCAAACGAGTGAGAGAGACAAATCAGTCAATATTGACCAAGATAAATCGACAGGGGAATGTAAACATTGCCGTTTTGTCTTGAACCGTTGGTGAGTTTCTAACTTAAAGGAGGCGAGAAGTCTCTTCTCTTGTTTTCCCTTGACTTCTTTAAGGAATGTTTATAGCATTCCCTTATGCTGCAAGGACTTGTTGCAGTGATTTGTGTTATGTTTATGTATTGTGTAAATTTTTATAAGTTATCCCATACATATATGTAAAAAGCATCTCAATTTGTCATTAAAACTGTTCCTTGATCTACAGAGGAACCAATCACGATCACAATCTTCCATATACTGTTTTCTCAATTAAATTTAGCATTCTTCATTTTGATTGGATTAGCATCTGAAGGAAACCAGGTTGAGCAATTAGGTTCCCTTGTTGCCCCGATCAGGACTTGTTATCATCTGAGTTGTCGTTTTCAGATGTTGTACTGGAAACATTTTGACTTGTATATTGTTTGCATTGAAGATCTTGTTAGAGTCGGATTGCTTACGGTGTCCTTTACCGAGCAACTGATGTAAAGTTACAAGCTGAGGTCATTAAGATGTGCTTTATCAGTGCATAAACGCTTGTCTTTTGATGATTGAAATCTAACTATAGAAAAGTTCTCGTGTTTTGATGCCCGACATGCCCGACGGTGTGCACTAGAATTAAGCTTTTCCTCCATAGGGGCCTTGTGCAGTGAACCCTCTTTGGACGGTCCGAGAGGTAGTCTTGAGAGGTAGTCTTGTGTGTGGGATAAAACTTGTGTATAAGCATACCATTTCTAGTCATTTCTAGTCAAACAACCTAACCCAACTGAGACAAATCAAACTTGATCCACATCCTTTCTTCAATTTTTTTGGTTGGGAGGGTACTCTGTGGATTAGGTCATAATAGAGCAACTTCATCGTCATGCCAAGTTCTATGGTCAAAATTGTGAGTTTTGATTAATAAGTTTAAAATATTAAAATATTATTTATGTTACTATTTTTTTTTCTATCTATTTTTTATATTTTAAATTTTTAGTTCTATCGATTTGTTCATTTTTTTTATTATTATTTATAATTCGTATTAATATTATTCTTTAAAACTTCAAAATTATTTGAAAATATTTCTATTTTCACCTCATTTTCTGCTATTTTTGTTGATATTTTTCCTTACTCCCGCCTCAATCAATTATAGGGAGCAGAGATGAAGTTCATCTTGAGTCCCATCTTATTTCATTGTCATCTCTAATTACGGGCCTTTGTGAGAAATTTGTTTGTTGTCCATTCTGTATTTTGTATCTATACATAGTCACTTAACACACTTTTGCTTCCTTTCGCGGCTTCCCCTCTCCTCTCTCTCTCTCTCTCTCTCTCCTCTACCTCTGATCTTTTGCCAGCCTGTCCTTTCTTTCCATTTAAGCTTGCAATCACACTGTTTTCAGTGTTTTGGGGTTGCCCTCGTTGATTGAGAGTAATTATTTCAGAGTACCATTTGTTAAATTTACGTGATATTTTTATTTAATATGATAGTAAAAAATTTTATGATAAAAACATAATTAAAAGACAAAGAGTGACATATATTATATAAGTTGTAACTACTTATTTATTCAAAGTACCACATAGTATCGTTTGATAGTATTTAATAATTTTTCATTGATGATGAAGCCAACCTGAAGGCAGTTTACTTCGGGTCGCATGGCCTGATAACAAGTGGGGGTCCATATAACAAGTGAGGTGAAAATTATTTTCCTTACTTTTTTTTTGGCTTGTTTTAATTATATAAATTAATTATTTTATATTTATTAATATATTTTAGAGTATTTTTGGAATATAAGAATACTAAAGTATAAAGATATATTGTATTTGTTTTTTATTTTCACATTTATTTTTTAATTTTTATCTTTTTAATTATAATTGCTCTTTAAATATTATTATTTTTACCATGTTATCTTTAGATTTATTAAGATTATTCATTTTAAGGTTTGTAATAAATCTTCAACTCCTGTTCTTGTTGCGATAAAATAAAGAATGAAAACAAAACACCAAAAACCAATCCTCGTCCCGCTTAATCTTACTTCTTGTGTTTATCCTTAAGTGGGAAGCAAAGAAACATATATTAAGCTTCGTGCCAAGAGCAAGGCCTGATTAAGTTATTTATTTAGGGCCATTTGGTAATTTTAATTTTTTGATTTTTTGTTTAAAAATACAAAAAAACTAATATAATAAATTTAACAAAAAAATAAAAAATAAAAAATTTAAAAAATCAAATCAAAATACTAACTACTAAAATATTCTATTCAAATTTTAACCACTTTTAAAATATAATAATTCTTTTTATTTGTAATTTATTTACTATCACTACCAATTATATATAATTGTTAATCAAATATATTGAAGAGAAAAATTACCCTATTTGAACAAAAAATAAAAAAAATTAACTTTTTATCCAAGCAATCAACTTTAAAAAAATTAATTTAAAAATTAAGTTACCCAACAACATTCTTTGAACTAAATTTAACTTTTTGAATAAAAACGCAATAAAAAAGAAAACTTTTAATCTAGTTGCGAATATGGCCCATAAAAATCAATTTCGAGCTATGACTAATGGAGGAGCACAAGAATTGTTCAATCTTAGTAGTGTTTGATATTTTTAAAACTAATAACTTATAAATTATAATTTGTATAGTTTGTAACAGAAATTACGAGCGTTTAGTAAAAATTATAGGTTGTAGATAAAATAGAAAAAAAAATTAGTTATAACTTACAAGTTATAACAAAAATTGTTAGTGTTTAAAAAAAATTATAATTTATAACTAAAATTAATAACAAAAAATTAAAAATTATTAACGATAACTTTGCCAAACACCACCTTGTGTTTAAAGAAAGTTAAGTGATTTATCAAATTTCTATGATGGGATCAGGGAGATCAGATTCATTGGAATAAGAAGCAAAATTTTCTTGTGTTGAGCTTTAACCTTTCTATTTACAAGCGATTGGACGATTCTTAATTGCATGCGGACGAAATTGAACTTTTCTAATAGCGTGAGAATATTAATCTTGGCGCCATTTTAAGCCCTTAGGTAAGTTTGATTGACCAGATTAGATATAGAATTAGATTATATATTTTATTATATAATATTTTTCTTGTTTAAATTCAATAAATTGTGAAAGGATTATCTATTTATTAAATTAATAATCCCATAAAATGTAAGATATATAATGCTTAAGAAAACATGATATTACTAATTCATTCATTACTAGTCTCATGAAACTATTTATCAAATGGAATCATATATTCCTGCATTATTAATCTGATCAATCAAACATGACCTTAATTTATTCTTTGGTATTATGGAACACAACTAACATTTTGTATTTGGTTTGTTCTCCTCGTTTGATAATATCAAACTCTCTGCCGCTGCCACGAGTTGCATAATCGAATCACGTAAATTTTTTACCTTGTGTGATTGATTGTTTTTGTTTTTTTCGTTCGTTTGATATTAAAGCTTTCAGTTCTTCAATATTAAAGCTTTCAGTTCTTCGATTTGGGTTACCATGCCAGTTAAATATGAGATTGAGAAGATGCATGCGTTGTTGGTTCCTCAAAGATTACACAGCATTGCTCGGAAAGGATAAACTATCGAAAAAATTAATGGCAAATGAGAAAATTAGCGGCGAATGAGAAGTATGAATTGGATAACAAGGCTCTCAGCGCAATTTAGTTGAGTCTCGCTAATGATGTTCTGCGAGAGGTTGAGGAGACTATGACTGCCGGGATTTAGTTAAAACTTAAGAGCATTTATATGACAAAATCACTTACGAACAGTAAGTATTTCAAACAACATTTATACATGTATCGAATGAAAAAAGGTATGTCTGTTAAGGATCATCTCGATGAATTCAATATAACTATTTTGAATTTAAAAAATATTGCCGCGAAGATAGATGATGAGTATCAAGTCCTTATTGTTCTTTGTTCTTTGTTCTTTACCTTCACCATATGATCATTTTGTTACCACCTTGTCGTATGGGAAGGATTATATCTCTATGGAGGATGTCAGAACTAGTTTGCATTCTCGATTGTTGCGAAAAAAAAAAAAAAAGGTTTCGAAGTGATAATGAGGGGCATGCTAAAGGTTTGTTAGGAAGACAGTACGGTTGAAAAGGGTAATCACAATAGAGGGTCATCCAAATCTAAGTCCAAGAATAAAGTGAATGAAAATTGTCATTACTATCATAAATCAGAGCACTATGGCCTTGTTTGATATCAGTTATGAGCTTTGGATTGGAATAACAATACAATGGGATTACTAATTTCGTGTTTGGTTCAATATTTATGGATCGGACTAACAGTTCGCCCGAACTATTAATCCTTCAAAACTCCCGGATTGGTAAACTCAGGAAGGATTATGTATTATTAGTCCAGTCCAACTAGATTATAGCTGAATTTTCTAAACTGCCCCAGCCCTTCCGCACATTTTCATCTTCCGGAATATGGCAGGTCAAGAAAATGTGGAATACGGAAGAGAGAGAGAGAGAGAGAGAGAGAGATATGGAAGATGGGAGTGTGGGAGTGAATTATTAATTTTTAATTTTAAAATTTTTCTAAGGATTGAATTTGAAAAATTAAAATAAATTAAAATAAATAACATAAAATTTAACTTATTAGCTTATTTAAGTTAATTTTAAAATAAATTAACTTAGTAGCTAAT
>JAULJZ010046989.1:0-14224 GCA_032270985.1 Heliamphora pulchella
TGACTGCAATCAGTTCAAATGCAAACTCGTCGCCTTATCCGATCAAATCATTGATTCGTTGCATGCGAATTATCGAATTGAAGCTTCAATTCAATGGAAGCAGTTATTTTTCTACAACTATAATTTTCTCACGCTTCAAAATCGGCGCTAGTAATTTGGTTTTGGTGGGGTTTTCGCGGCAGCGGTGGTGGAAGGGTTCATCCATGGAGATTTGGTTCGTCCTCGGAGAGATGGTGGTGGTGGGAGGAGGGAGAAAGGAGGAGACGGCGACGGAGGAGCGAGGAAGGGAGGGCCTGGTTCATCCATGGAGATTTAGTTGGGGGGATGGTGGTGGTGGTGGGAGGAGGGAGAGAGGAGGAGACGACAACGGAGGGGGAGAAGAGGGAGGATCAAAGGGAGGAAGGGAGGGCTTGGTTCAACCATGGAGATTTGGTCAGAGAGATGGTGGTGGGAGGAGGGAGAGAGGAGGAGACGGCGTTGGAGGGGGAGAAGAGGGAGGAAGAAATAGAGGAAGGGAGAGCCTGGTTCAATCATGGAGATTTGGTCAGAGAGATGGTGGTGGTGAGAGGAGGGAGGGAGGAGGAGGCAACAGAGGGGGAGAAGAGAGAGAAACAGGGGCCTCGTTCACTATCCTTTCTTCTCTTGGTTCCTCATTCCTCATTTCTGACATTTTATTAATTATTAATGGTAACATCATTTTATCGATAACGGTTCTTTAACGGAAAAAAAACGAAAAGGAGGTATATGCATATTGTCACATAAAGTAGGGGAAATCCGTGTAATTTCATAAAACAGAGGCCAGAGGGTGTGTATCTGTTTTTGTGAAAAACCTTTGGGGAGGTCAGTGTAATCTACCCTTAAAATAACAAAAAAGCACTCTATCACAAACCCATCCCTTACATCTCCAATTGCTTCAACATTCTTTATTGACTTTTATATAGTTCTTTAATGGACTCCCCCATATTAGAAATATCATGAAATCTAGTCTTTTCTACCATGATAGAACTTCTTTCGCAAGTCTACGAAAACTAAATGTTACAAACCCTCTAGTAGAACTCAACCCTGAAAACTGGCTTACAAAGAGAGATTACTCAAATGGCTTATATACACATGGAGAGTCGATTATTTTAATCAATGTAGGATAGGATCGTAACATAACGTTACATATCAAGTTGGAGCTAAAGGCAGGGTTCAACGAAGTCGAAGAGAGATTTAGCAATACAAATGTCTTTTTGGAGAATTTCAAAATATTAGTCAAATTAGTTGAGTTACATTTGGGTATTGCCCCATTTCAATTAGTTGGAATTAGATGAGATTGTAACTAATTAGAGAAAAAATTAGTGGTTAGTTAAAATTGAGAGGGAAATTTGTATAAATACATTTATAATCGATGATAGAGGTATGTTAAGGCCATGATTGATAACTAACTTAAAAATTGATTTTTTTTACTTTCTATTTTTTATCCAAAAAGCTTGTTTGGATTAAAAGTAGGTCATTTGGTAAATTAGGCTAGTTTTTTTTTAAGTTAGTTAATTTGGTGAAAAGTTAGCTTTTTCTTTTTTATTCAAATTTAACAATATTACCCTTCTACATAGTTCATTATAACGATTATATATAGTTGGTATTTGAAGTAAATAAGTTATCAAGTAGGGGTATAAGGGTATTATTGTCATTTAGAATAAGGAGAAGTTTGAATGGATATCCTAAGAATTAGCATTTTGATTTGACTTTTTCACTTTATAGTTTTTTGCTTTTTGGCCACATGGGCTATGTAAGATTTTCCAAAAATCCAAAAGGCCAAGTAACCAATCAGTCCATAAATTTTTCTTTTTAAGTTTTACATCAATAAACTACTACTACTGGTTGACAAGTGAGATTCTTCTTCCTCGCTGATAGGAGTTCTATCATTTGGTATCAAAGTAGTCACAAGTGAGATCACCTCCGTCATTTCATAAACACCAACACAGCTCAAACAATAATAAATAAAAAAATGGGATCCAGATATGCCTTACCTGGTCGCGGACAGGCACGTTAACGACCCGCTCAGCAAGAAACACGCCGAGCTTGGGGGGACGCCGGATGGCGGTGAACCTTCGCTTGCACATGGGGCAGCGAGACTCAACCTTGGCCCATTCCATGATACAGACGAAGCAGAAGTAGTGGTCGCAGCTATCGATTTGCCCTCTGATGGTCTTACCGTCCTCCGACAAGCAAATTCCGCAGCTCCGAGATTCCGAATCCGCCGCCGTTGGTCCATCGCCGATCCTGATTTTGCCTGCAGAGGATGATGAAGATGTCGAGGTCGGCGACGGAATTAGGGTTTTGCGGCGTTTGTTGGGGGAAGTCTCTGGGTTTGGAGGAGTAGAATTGGGTAGATTGGCCTCCGAGTGACTCGCCATGGGTACTGAGTTGGGTAGCGTGCGAATCCCAGTTTTTGTTCAGCGGTTCGTTTGGGAAAACGGAAAACCGTCAGCCGCCATCTTGGGTTCGTGAAAGAGGGACGCGTTTGGCTCGGGTTGGGCAGTGTTTGGAACAATAAGTACACCGAAGGCGTTTGATAGGAATGGGAAACGTGTTGTGCTCTCGTCCAGCACACTATCTTTTTTAACGTGTTTTTATGATCGAGTTTATTGATTTTGTTATTTATATAAAAATTTAAATTAATTTAATATTTATATATAAATGATTGCATAATGTTAATTTATAAATAAATGAATAAAAATTATAATTTTAAAAAATATTAAATAAATGTTATTCAATTATTTAGCTGCAAATATCGAATCAATTTAAATTTTTGTATGACTAACAAATTCAATGAATTCTACATAACAAAAGGATCCGACCATAATGGTAATGTGTTTTTAAGCACAACATCTTTCCCGTTTCCCATTTGATAAGGGTTTTAAGTGCTTGAATTATACTAACAATTCGGTAGGCTTTTATACCGTTTGATTTCCAAATCACAAGGAAGACTATTACTCTATTGGATTACCAAACCCACTCTTGGTGGGATTAGCCAATCGATAAGGGTCTATTTAATTATTTAGAGATAAATTAATAAATATAAAATACTAACGAATATAGAGGTGGATATAAAATTCAATAGATATGAAAAAGACAAAAGGATGAGCTCAAATCAAAAACCTTGTGAATGGGAAGAAATTAAAAAAAATTAAACAATGTACTTCTAATACTTCTCCAGTTTATAAGGCTCATTCCTCCTCGAATCTATTTAATGTGCTTGAATCTTGTGTGTTAGAGTAGATGGGACATATGTAAGAAGGTAATAGATGGAAAGGATGATGATAATATGTGCTCTCCAAGCGTGGACATAACGGGGTGTGGTAGAGTAGAATATATGAGCAATCCCTTAGTGGATATGGTTGATGCGGATCTTAAGGAGTTGGTAGAGTTTCAATTAAACTCCACTTACAAAGGAGATGAGAAGTTTGTCACATCTTTTGGAAGTATCTCTGAGCCTACCGTTCATCGATCCACACATTTAAAAATGCCTCCAAAGACCCTTTCAGATAGGAACTTTATTAGCCCTTAAATGACTCTGACTTCAAATGACGAAAATAAAGAGAAACTTCTGGACAGAATTAAGAATCTTAAGCTTGCTAGAGAAAAATTAGTCCCTTTGAACAAGCCTAAGAAATCATGCTTAAGTAAGAAAAAGTAGGTTGATTTTTCTAGCTCTCGGTTTGTGAGAATTTCTAGACTTGTTTTGATTTTGTATTTTTGTGGTTTGTTTTACCATCATTTTGTTGGTCCTTGGGGGTGTGCATCGAGCTCTTTTGTATATCTTTAATTTTAGTTAATATACATTTAATGTGAGACCCAGTTTCTTTTGATTTTGTAATGTATATATGCAATGTGTTGGTTATCATTTTTAATCGTTATAGAAAAGCATGCTTATATATGTTTTATGCATGTGTTGGCTTAAATGTGCATGTGAGTTTCAATCCCGGTCCTATCAGGCGTTGTGGCGAAAAGTTACTTCTTTCTGGGCAAGACCGCTCGAGCAGTCTTTCTGCGTGGGTTGTATAAGTGCCAGCTCATTGCCTTGGTTTTTGAACATAAACTTGCTAAACAAGCTTTTTCCTCTCTCTTTTGAAAGAAAAACCAAATCCTTAGCATTATCTCTAGCTTTTGGCTTGCTTTGGGCCTGGTTTTTGGCATTGCGATAGTTGATTGTTGATATCTTCATCGTAAGCTTCGCGTTCATTCGAATGAAATCTCATTTTGGCTACTTTGGTTTTTCATCAGTATTTAAAGCTTTGAGTTTTTAACTCTCTACGGTAGGATTCTAGACTATCTGGATTTAAAAGGGTGTTACATGTGATTATATACATTTTTATTGTCGTAAAATGCTATAAATGTCGAACTTTGTGTTTAAACTGTATTTGGTTGAATAAAAAGCATGTTAGGCCTTTTATGGTTTATTACAAAGTTGGTGGGCGAATGTGTACGTGATTTTCAAAAGGATGAGTTTGGAAAACCAAAAGGATTTATGTATTTGTTGTGAAAATATAATTTTGGAAAGGTTTTGAGCTAATCCTTGGGATTGACCGGTGGTTTTCAATGTGTAGTTGATGAATGAGTGCCTTTAAATATTTGTGTATGGCTGTGTGCCTCTCTAAATGTGTAACAACTACGTGTGTAACTTGGAATTCAATTGCTCATGCGGTAAAATACCGTAAAAAATTGTTTAATTGGGGCAGGTATTGTCCTGTGGTGAAAGATCGTAAAGGATTGCATAATTGGGGTGAATGTTAGTCCTGCGGAGAAAGACCATAAAGAATTTGTATAAATGGGGTTAGTACTCGTCCCTCGATGGAAGGCCATAAAAGAGTGCAAAGTGTATAGAAAACACCGTAGGTTGTGAAAACCTAGTTCTAATATAACATGTTATATATGATTATTGAACTGTTGGATGTTAGTGGATTATATGAAAAATCATGCTTTTAAGGATGGAAAACCATTTTGTGACGTGCGTAGTCGAGTTATTTAGATAATATGCGATTGCATGTTATACTTTTAATTCATACTACTCTATTTTCTTATTGGATTTTGGCTCATGTTATGAGATTTAAAACTTTTCAGGTGAATTTGATCACGTTAATTGATCTTGAGGAACTCCGGAGGTGGCTGAAGACAAATTGCTTAGTTTTGTTGTTTAGTAGTTATTACCGTTTTTGTTAATGGATCATATAATGATGTTATATGTTTCGGACTTGAGAACATATGTTTTGTAAGCCTTAAAACCGTGATATCAATGCATGTAATGTTTGTATGTTAATGAGGGGAACCATGGTTTGGTGGTTTTAGTTTCATGGTTGTATGAAATGGTTCTTGTTTGGTTGATTTCAATGTTTTAATAAATCGTTTTTTGTTGGTTTTATGTTGAATATCAAACCATATGCTTCAGGAAAGTTTTAAACCTTGTTTAACATGTTTTACTTTGCTTGGTTATGCCTCTAAGGGTTTTCAAAAGGTTGGAAAAAATGGTTTAAGTGTTGAGTGGGAAAAGCAGTGTGCAGACAAGGACTGCTCGAGCGGTCTTTAAATCGATCGAGCAGTCTGGGCAAAAATTAAAAATTTTGATTGTTTTGTTTTTAAACCTTGGCTCCTGGGGGCCTCGATCTTATTCTTATGGGTTGTTCTTTTATATAAAATAAACCCTCAGAAGTGTATTTTTCAATGGTTTTAAGTTACTTTCATTTACGCTCTTAAACCAACTTGGGTTTGAGTAGTTTTGATGGATCTTGGTATCTCAAAACGGATTTTTCTTAGGTGGTTCGCATGTCCCAGGTTTTGGGGCGTGACAACTGGGTATCAGAGTTTTAGGTTCAAATACTTAAGAGCCGCGGGTAGAGGTTGCATCACCGTGTAAGGATGGTTTTGTGTGCTTGATTGCATGTGTTTAAATGTTTTGATAATATGAGAATGATAACCTGTTGAGCATGGGGATGTCGTGTACACATGAGCATGAAGGTTGGACCTTATGATTGATTAGTTTTGCCTTCGGGCTTTTGGATTAACAAACTTGGAAGCTAAGTTAGAAATGCGCTTGGCCGACATACTTTTTGATGAGGAATCTAAATAGTTCACCCAAATTGGCTTGCCATTCTTATCGGTGCTCCATGGTACGTGAAATTTATTTACATAATTTTAAATGACTAAGTGTTAGCATGATTATGTGACATATGTCAGTAATAACATGATGAGTTGAATTTGATGTTGTTATGTTCTATATTTCTTTCATATAGAAATTATGTCAGCGCGGAGAGGACGAGGCCGTGGTTGAGACCGTGGCTGTGATTTAGTCCAAGGAGGTATGCCAATCCTTGATGCTGGGGATGTTAATACTCCCCAAAGACCAGTAAACGAGGTAGGATTGCTACGTGAGATTGTGGGTTCCATCTGTCAGCTAGTTGAGGCCATTAGGGGAGGAGTGAGAGTACCCGAGCCGAGGGAGACTGCTGTGATGTATGAATTCTAGCGTCTTGGCCCTCCTACCTTTGTTGGGGACCCCGATCCTAAGGTGGCCACAAAATGGCTAGAGCTTATGATAAGGATCCTCGATACATTGCAGATTATCGAGGACGATTTGAGAGTTGCGTTCGCTGCTTTTCAGCTGAGGGGTGATGCCCATGAGTGGTGAAAGTTTACTAGAACCGTGGTAGAAGATACGTGGGACGCTTTTACGAAGGTATTTCTAGAGATGTAGTTTCCCGAGTCCTCAAGGGATCTTTATCGTGGGGAGTTCTTTTCCCTCACCCAGGAAGCGCTGAGTGTTGTACAGTATGAGGCAATATTTACTAGTTTATCCTGCTTCATTCAGGACTGTATATCTACTGATGGGCTACACTCGAAGAGGTTTAAAAGGGGTCTGACGCCCGTGATCAGAGAACGAGTGACAGGATTGAGACTACGTGTCTTCACAGAGCTGATGGAATCAGCAGTCACCATTGAGAACACATTAAGTGAGACTCGTAGACCCAAAGGGATCAAGGTACCGTAGGGTGGAGCAAAGGCATAGTTAGGTGGGCACTCCAACAAAAGACAGAGGTCCTTTGGCCCTGGTCCTTATCTTTCTGGGTCACAGCAGCAGTTTTCTACACACTTGGTGGCTTCATTAGGAAGGTCGAAGCGGAGGGAGCTCATTTGTTTCTGGTGCAGGCAGTCAAGGTATTGTGTGACGAATTGTGCATAGAAGGGACGGTTTCAGAGTTTAGTACCTATTCAATCCCAAGGGAGAGAACCACCAGTCTGTTTTGGATGTAGCAAGCCGGGGCATTTTCGTAGGAACTGTCCTTAGGGAGGGAGTGCACAGAGCACGGTAGGGGCACCACTTATTTGGCCAGTTTAGGGATGGCAGACTTACCTACAGCAGCAGCCAGCAGCTCAGATTTCTAGGATTATAGAAGGGGGTACTTTAGTCCAGTTAGGGCGACAGCCCACAGCACAGGGCTATGGTGGGCAAAGTAAGAGACCACAGGGCTGAGTGTACGCCCTCACAGACCCTAGTTCCTCTAAGGCACTAGTCGTGCTTGATGCAGCCGTGACTACTTCAAACATCAGAGGTACTCTCTTAGTGTACCGTTCATGGATCATTATTCTCATCGGCCTAAAAGCATCACAATTTTTCATCTCATTTGCTTTTGCTTCTACTTTGGGGTTGGATATAGACACGTCGGGTAGCACACTATGTATAGAGACCCCAGTCGGTAGGAATGTGGTGTTGGGACGAGTTTGTAGATCCTATGAGTTAGAGGTCATCGGTCACTGTTTAGAGTTTGATTTCATTATTCTCAACATGACCACGTTTGATATCATCCTAGGGATGAACTGGCTGACCACCTATCGTGCCTATATCGATTGTGATCGACGGAGGATATTGATTTATACACCTGAGGGTGATTGTTTTTTCATGGGTGATTAGAACGATGGTTCACTACCCATGCCCGGTGTTGTGCGAAATTGAGGAAACATTAGTTTCCTCTTTTTAGCTCATGCTGGAGGAGGCTGTTGGGTTCGAGGAGAGTTTTTTCTTGTGGTTTGTGACTATCTAGTTGTCTTTCTTAACGATCTATTTGAGTTACCACCGAGTCGTGAGGTAAAATTTTCTGTCGATCTTGTTCCAGGAGCTGCTCCTATTTCGATGTCGTCTTATTGTTTTGCACCAACAGAGTTGCGAGAGCTTAAGGTATAGCTTCAGAAGTTGCTAGATAAGGGGTTTGTACGCCTGAGTATGTCGCCGTGGGGAGCTCCAGCCTTGTTTACAAAAAAGAAGGATGAGTCCTTGAGATTGTGTATTGATTATCAATGATTTGTTTAATCAATTAAAGGGTTCATGCTATTTTTTTAAGATTGATTTGAGATCAAAGTATCACCAGTTGAGGATCAGTGAAAATGATATAGCGAAGACTGCCTTCCAAACTAGTTACGGTCACTACGAGTTTTTGGTTATGTCGTTTGATTTGACAAATGCTCTTGCGACATTCATAGACTTGATGAACCGCATATTTCGTCCATATCTTGATAGTTTTGTGGTAGTGTTTATAGACAACATTCTTATTTATTCACCATCAAGGGAGACACACGAGGAACATCTACGTATTGCCCTCTAGCTTTTGAGGGAACATTGACTGTATGTAAAATTTGAGAAGTGTGAATCTTAGATGCCTGAGGTGAAGTTTCTTGGACATGTGGTGTCGGGGGATGAAGTATCTGTGAATTCTTCTAAAAACAGATGTAGTGATGAGTTGAGAACGACTGAAGAATGTGTTTGAGATCCGCAGCTTTTTAAGTTTTGCAAGTTATTGCCAATGATTCATGAAAGATTTTTCTCGACTTGTCGCGCCAATGACTCACCTTACGTGGAAGGGAGTCAAGTTCGTTTGGAGTGAGTCTTGTGAGTTGGCATTTCAGGAGCTAAAAAAGAGATTGACAAGTGCACCAGTGTTAGTTATTTCAGAATGAGGTTTGGGTTATATAGTATATTGTAATGCATTTGATGATGGTTTGGGATGTGTCTTGATGTAAGAGGGTAAGATTATGGCTTATAGATCTCGACAGTTGAAGACTCATGAACAGAACTATCCAACACATGACTTGGAGTTGGCAGCCGTGATTTTTGACTTGAAGGCATGGCGGTACTATATGTACGATGAGTATTTGAGGATTTTTTCGATCACAAGAGTTTGAAATACTTATTTTCTCAAAAAGACCTGAATCTACGCCAGCGACGATGGATGAAGTTTATAGAGGACTATGACTTCAATCTCCAGTATCACCCTGGGAAGGCCAATATCGTGGCCGATACTCTTAGCAGAAGATCTCATGATACGTTAGCCTCTATTGCCATGCGAAAGTGAGACATGCTCAAGAAGGTTAGTGAGTTTGATTTGTGTCTCGAAAGAGACAGAGGAGGGTGCGACCCTATTTTCAGTGGTTTCATGACCCATGTTGATTTTTCGTGTTCTAGAAGCACAACAAACAGATCAGGAAGCTCAGATGTTATGGGATCATGTTTCTAGTAGGGGAGACACCAAGGGATGGGTTGTGAGCCCGGATCAGAGTTTCAGATTTGCTAGGAGAGTGTTTGTGCCAAAGTCGTGCTGTGATGAGGTGTTACGTGATTTTCACCACTCTTGTCTTACAGTACACCTAGGAGGCACCAAGATATACCATGATCTACGTCGTCAATTCTGGTGGAAAGAAATGAAGAGGGATGTGGTTCAGTTTGTTTCTCGGTGCCTTACTTGTTAGCAAGTGCAGGCAGAACATCAAAGGTCAGTAGGGTTGCTATAGCCGTTGCCAGTATCGGAATGAAAGTGGGAGAACATCATGATGGATTTTGTATCTGGACTTCCTAGATCGCCTAAAGGGCATGACGCTATTTTGGTTGTGGTTGACAAACTAACGAAGTCTACACACTTTCTTCCCATACGTGTGAAGGATTCTGTGGACAAGTTGAGTAAGTTGTATGTTAGTGAGATTGTTCGTTTACATGGAGTGCCTGTATCTATTGTTTTCGATCGAGACCCGTGCTTTACGCCGCGCTTTTAGTAGAGTCTTCAGGTAGCTTTGGGGATGAGTCTGCTTTTCAACACTACTTTTCATACTCAGACAAACGGGCAGTTCGAGCCTATTATACAGATTTTGGAGGACATGCCGGGAACTTGTGCACTCGATTTTTGGGAGTCTTGGGAGGATCATTTGTAGTTGGCAAAGTTTGCATATAATAATAGCAATTAGTCTAGCATTGGGATGACGCCTTTCGAGGCCTTGTATGGTAGGCCGTGTAGGTCGTTAATATGTTGGATAGATGCGGGAGAAGTAGCAGTCTTGGGACCTAACTTGGTGCAGGAAACAATGGAAAAGATTATCATGATTTGCCAATGTTTGGTGATGGCCCAAAGTCATCTAAAGAATTAGGCAGATCAAAGGAGGAGGCCTTTAGAGTTTGGGGTGGGGGACCATATATTGTTAAAGGTTTCACCACGCCGAGGTTTGATGAGATTTGCCCGTAGTGGGAAGTTGTCGCCGTGTTTTATTAGGCCATTTGAAATCCTTGAAAGGATTGGGGAGGTATCATACCGTCTGACTTTGCTTTCTTAGTTGTCATCTGTACACAACGTGTTTCATGTTTTCATGTTTCGAAAATACAAACCTGACCTATCACATATCTTGGATTGGGCTGAGTTGCGGGTAGACGAGGATATATCTTTTGAGGAACTGTCCGTGAGGATTTTGGATACGAATGAACAAATGTTGAGAGGGAGAACCATTACCTACGTTAAGGTTTTGTGACTTTATCACGGCGTCGAGGAAACTACGTGGGAGCTTGGCTTAGATGTGCATGTGGGTTTCAATCCTGGTCATGTCAGGCGTTGTGGCAAAAAGTTGCTTTCTTTCTAAGTAGGACCGATCGATCGGTACTTAGACCACTCGAGCGATCTGTCTGCATGAGTTGTATAAGTGCAAGCTGATAACCTTGGTTTTTGATCCTAAACTTGTTGAACAAGCTTCTTCTTCTCTCTTTTGAAAGAAAAACCAAACCCTTAGTCTCCTCTCTGGCTTTTGGCTTGCTTCGGGCCCGATTTTTGGTGTTGCGATAGTCGATCATTAAGAAAAATCAAACCATTAGCCTTTTCTCTAGCTGTATGCAGGCAAGAATTGAAAGTTTTGATTGTTTTGTTTTTAAACCTTGGTTTCTGGGAACCCCAGTCTTATTCTTTTGGATTTTTCTTTTACATAAAATAAACCCTCGAAAGTGCATTTTTTAAAAGTTTTAAGTTACTTTCGTTTATGTTCTTGAACCCGCTTGGGCGGTGATTTTAATGGATCTTGGTATCCCGAAATGAATTTTTCTTGGGTAATTCGCGTGACTTAGGTTTTGGGGCATGACATTTAATTATCCAAAAAAATATGAATATATAATCTTTAGTTATTATAAGTATATATTGTGTTTGTTTTTTTGTAAAAATGAATGGATATTAATATGAAGATAGATGATTAAAATAGTAAGTATGTAACCTCAATGGGTCAGCATTACATACACTGTTTGGCTCCATTCTTCTATTAATTTATTGGGGCATTCTTCATGAGTTATTAAATGTTTGTTCCTTCAACAAAGGAGAAATAGATAATTAGTGCATATAAGTGGAAAAACCTCAGTCCTGTGTGG
This sequence comes from Heliamphora pulchella, assembly GCA_032270985.1. Lineage (NCBI taxonomy): Eukaryota > Viridiplantae > Streptophyta > Magnoliopsida > Ericales > Sarraceniaceae > Heliamphora > Heliamphora pulchella. Next base: position 11,699 of record JAULJZ010046989.1, read on the forward strand.
TTGTAATTTTTATTTTTAATTTTTTTTAAAAAATAGATAAAATAGATAAAATGCATTTGTTAGCAATTTTCAGAAAACTATTTTCAAAAAATCAAGCTGAAAAAAGAGCTAAAAAGTTCTTTTCAAAATATTATAAAAATTCTTTTTTTAAATATAATTTTTAAAGCATACGACCAAACGAGATCTAGTAGTTTAGTCCACTATTAGAGTGAGACCTGTTTTCATGAAATGTTGATGCAAAAATATGGGCAAAATAGACTTTTAACTTGAAGGGGATATGGAACACCCACCTACCCCAGTTATTACAAATCCTGTCATATAGAGCTACTTTGGATATTATATCCAAACCATTGTGTCTCTCCAAACACCTTTTATATTGGCCCCACTGGATATTATATCCATTTTCCCACCAAATCCTTCAAGCAAACAGGGCCTTAAGCCTAGTACTGGGAATCGATGGGGTTTAGATTGAGTATATTTAACAATATTACCCTCATCTCTGTCACTGCTGCTTTTTCTTGATGTCGCCATCGCTATTCATTCTTGGCACCACCGTCGTTGCTCGTCCTCTTCGTGACTCAGCATTGCTTCATTATAATGAAATTGCTAGTTATTATTCTAATGTTGTGGATGGTCAAATGGCTTAAAAGAAGAACTATAGAAAGGGAAAAAATAATGAAATTGCTTGTTATTATTATAATGTTGTGGGATGATCAAATGACCTAAAAGAAGAACTATATAAAGGGAAAAATAATGTAAAGACAAAGAAACAAAGAGAGATAGTTTGAGTTGGGTGAGTGCTGATAGGCAGGAGAAAGAGAAATAAATTGAGTAATTAAAATTATTTATTTAATATAAGGGTATAATTAGAAATTGCTAAATTTAATATAATTCAGCATATACAAATCAAACAACTCATGGTTTAGGCCATTACATAATCTAATATATATTAAATATATAAAAACTATTCCAATCTTTTTACTAATATTAATCTCACTCAACTTACGCATTTTATCAAAAGATGCCAAGTGTCTAAATACATATATTTTATTTATTTTTTGTACACATATTTTATTTATTTTTTTCAAATTTTGAGAAAATTTTTTCGTCCCACCTTTCTTCCTCCCTTTTCCGTAGCTGTGTCTAACAATGGTTGCCAATAAGGGTGTGCATAGATTGGATTGAAGCAAATGGAGAAAAATTTTTCAATCAACCCACTTTTGGTGAAGAATTAATTTTTTAACTCACTATCAACCCATTGATCATCAACACTAGCGGAATTGGTGATATTTTTTGATAGTTTTAACCCTAATTTAGGTGGTTTAGCAGGTTAAAAAGTTAAAAAAACTTAGAAATTATTTCTTAAAAATTATTTTTTTAAAATAAAAAAACCACTTGTATTTTCTTAAAAATAATCATATTAAACACGTCAATCAAAAGGTCAAAAGAAAATAATGGTAGTCATTCAATAATAATAATAATAATAATAACATAATTAAATATTTCTAAGAATAATATTTGCATTGCATACTTATTGAAAGAAAATGTTCACAACATATAAAACAGTAATTAAAATTATAAATATTTTAATTTATTTCTTATAAATATATATATGAGATTGAGATTCGTCGTACGTATAAATATTATAACAAAAATATACTACAGGCCGATTGGGTTGATAGCGGGTTGAATAAATATAACCTACAACCAATCCACCCTCCTTATTTTTTTCAATCAATCCCCCAATTCAACCCGCTCACTCACATAAACCTCACAGGTTGGGTTGGATTGGGTTGGCGGATTGGCAAGTTTCTTGCACACCCCTAGTTGCCGCCAATCGTCCCTCCTCCACCCTCCATGGCCATCATTGACCCTCCCTCACCATTAGTCCCTTGCCCAACCCTTCCGTGACCCTTGTGTAGTCACGTTGTTATCCCTTAGAAACTCCTAATAAACAAGCATTTGGTTGATGCCTATTGAATAAATGTCATTTGTTTGATTAATGCCTTTCCAAAGTCTTTTTACCAAAAAAGTGATTTGATTAATTCCCTCAAACAAATGTCATATGTTCGGCTTGTAATTTGTTCGACACTAGTTCATTGAATGGTGTTCGAATACAAAATCAATTAGAAGAAAGGCATGGACAAGTTGGGAGTGGGAGGAGACTGAAAAAGGGCCAAAGATAGCGAGGAAGGGTTGGAGATAATGGCAAAAGGTGCACTCATCACCTCCCTCCTCCTCCTCTCTTTCTTTGTAAAAATTGAGACCGCATATCTAGGGGAATGGAGGTGCCGGGAGTGATTATAGAAAGGCGAAGAAAGTCAGTCGAGAGAGATTTGACGATGTTGAAGAAAGCGGAATCGGGCGGGAAGAGAGTTGGCATAGTTGCCAGCGATATTAGGATACCGACCGGTGCTAAGAAAGATGGAGGAGAAGGGATGAAACATAAGAGATATTAGATTTGAAAGTTTTTCAATTTTTGCAACTTCGCAAGAGAAGAGGAAGAAGAAGAAGAAAAAGATAGAC
>JAULJZ010047000.1:0-14223 GCA_032270985.1 Heliamphora pulchella
AATATAAATATGAAATCACGAATGCAAAAACATCTCAAATGTTTCTCATTAATATGCCAGGGATCAAGAATAAAATATCTAAAAAGCATGACTTTTCATTATACATTCCTAACAATCCCGCTCCTATTGAGCGTTATGACAGAAAGTTAAAAACTTTCTGGGCAGGACCGCTCGAGCAGTTTGTCTGCATGGGTTATATCAAGTGGCAGCTAATGGTATTAGTTTGTGGACCCAATCTTATCCAACAAGCTTCCCTCTCTCTCTCTCTCTCTCTCTTTAAAGAAAAATCAAAACTTCAGCTTTCTCTCTAATTTTTGGCTTAGTTCGGGTTCGATTTTTGGTGTTGTGATAGTCAAACGACGATACACTCGCCGTGGGCTTCACGTTTTTCCGAGTAGAATCTCGTTTTGACAACTTTTGTTTTTTTTTTTTTCTGTATTTAAAATTTTGAGTTTTTAACTCTCTACGGTAGGATTCTAAACTATCTTGCGTTAAATGGGTGTTACGTGTGATTATGTGCATTTTTACCGCTTAAAATACTATAAATATCGAATTTTGTGTTTTAAACCGTGTTTGGTGAGATAAAAAACATGTTAGGCTTTTTTCTTGGTTTTTTACAAAGTTAGTGAACGTATGTGTACCTGATTATAAAAAAGACGAGTTTTCAAAATCGAATGAATTTATGTATATGTTGTCAAACATGGTTTTGGGAGGTGTGGAGCTAATCCTTGGAGTTGAGCCGTGGTTTCAACGTGTGGTTGATGACTTAGTGTCTTTAAATGTTTGTGCATGGCTGGCTGTGTGCCTCTCTTGATGTACAACAACTGTGTGTAATTTGGGATTTAATTGCTCCTACGGTAAAAGACCGTAAAAAATTGTATAATTGGGGTAGTACTTGTCATTCAGTGAAAGACCGTAAAAAAGTGCAAAGTGTAAAGGAATTATCATTGGCTGTGGAAACCTGATGGAAATTAACGTTTGTTTCTTTATTGAATTGTTGAACGTTAGTGGATTATATAAAAATATGTGATTTTAAAGATGAAAAATCATTTTGAGACTTATAACGTCAAGTTGTTTATATAATCTGTGATTACATGTTGCACTTTTAATTCATGCTAGTCTATGTTTTATTGGATTTCGGCTCACGTTATGAGATTTTAAACATTTTAGATGAAAATGATCACGTAGCTTGTTCTTGAGGAGCCCCGGAGGTGGCAAAGGGAAAACTCTTTATTTTGTATTTCGGTAGTTGTTATCGATTTTGTTAATGGATCATGTAATGATGTAATATGTCTTAGATTCGAAAGCATATATTTTGTAAGTCTTAAGGCCATGTTATTGATGTATGAATGCTTGTATGATGATGAGAGGAACCATGGATTGGTTGTTTTAAATTTTCATAGTTGAATGAAATGGTTTTCGATTGATTTTATGTTTTTCATCAACTCTTGTGCCTCAGGAAAAGTTTTGAACAATGTTTTAGCATGTTTGTGGTTGCTTAGTCAGGCCTTGAAACTTTTGAAAAAGTTAGAAAAATGGTTATGTGTTGGGTGTTAAAGGTTGGATTTTGAAAAACATGATTCAGAGTCAGACTGATCGATGGACCGCTCGAGCGGTTAATGTACGTGAACTCTTGGTTATTTTGCAGGCCGTGGGAAAAATAGTGTACAGGTTAGGACTACTCGAGCACTCTTTAGACTGATCGAGCGGTCTTGGCAAAATCTAAAAATTTTGATTGTTTTGTTTTTAAACCTTGGTTCTTGGGGACCTCTCCCTTATTTTTTTTGAGTTTTTTTTATTTAAATTAAACTCTTGAAAGTGGGTTTTTCAAAAGTTTTAAATTTATTTTTGGCTTACGGCTTGGACCCATTTGGGTTTGGGTGGTTTCGGTGGATCTTGGTATCATGAAATGAGTTTTCTTGGATGGTTTACGTGCCTCGGGTTTAAAGAGTTGAGAGAGAGAGAGAGAGACTTGGTGTCATGTAAGAAAACTTTGAAATCATTACGCCACTTGTCCCACATCTCCTATTTTCTTTATTTCTTTTGCATCTCTCTTTGCAACCGAAATTCTGATTTTATTTACCACCTTTACCAAAATTCAAGAATCCCCATTATTCATTTTAGCTTTCAAAAAGTATCACCATAGCTGTTTACAACATCTCTTTTGGAAAAAAAAATTATTTGATTTAGTTTTAACACATGCTTCTTTCATATGTATATTTTAAACATGAAATAATTTTCTTACACAAATAAATACAGGGTGCAAAACATATCTTAATTATCTCAACTATCTAATTAGGATTAAAAAAAAACAATTTTACCCTTATTAATTTTATACTTATTTTAAACAAAATAGTATATACATATACATTTAATGTCCCATATATACAACAAAATTATCACATCAAACCCATCACAATTCCCTTGGGCAGCCCTATCCCTTCCCATAGGACACTTTGGCAATCAAATCGCCTTTTTCTTTCATCCTTTCATCATCACACGTACACATTTTGAGTCTTTATATTCAGCCTATCTTCCTTGGCGGAATCACTCGAAGAAATATGATGCGATAGAGTGTGTAGAGAGAAGAAGGAAATAAAAGAGGAAGAAAAAGAAGAATAGTTCTACGTAAGATGTTCTAAGTATTCTTGAGGATGTTTGAAACTTTAAGGAGGAAGATCGACTATTAACCTTTCTTCATCATCACCCTCAACTATTTTTTTTTTCTTCACATCTAAAGGTAGACATGTCTCTGAAAACTAGTTTTCTTAATTACCCAAAAAAAAAAACTAGTTTTCTCCTCTCTTTTTGTTTGGATGCAAATAAAATATTTTCTCTCCTACTTTCTTTCTTTTTTTTTTTCGTAAAGGTCATGTTGTCCCCTTTTCTTTCTTGAGCCTTTAAAAATATTTTTCTTTGGCATCTTAGATCTAAACTGAGTTTTAAACTTACATACAAATATAGTTTTAAAGTGGTTTAAGCTTGCATGCATAGTTTAAGACTTCAAAGGAATAATTATTCATGCTTGAAGTTATTCTCTGTCCAGTTTTTGTTTTCTATTTTATTGTTGCATGCTTCATTTAAAATAGCAACACATTATTTTGCTATAAATTTCTAACTAGGGATACTTATGCGTCTAGCTAACTAGGGATACTTATGCGTCTAGCATATGTGAAATTTTGCTTGATTTTGAGATAGATTTTTTCATACCTAAAGTTCTTCGAATATGGTTATGCTATGTTCAGAACAACTGACTTTTCCAGAGTACCACTTTTCATTGAAAACTTCTTCTGAGTGAAACTATGACGATCTATGTAGAGGATCAGGATTGGGATTTACTGGTCCCGTCCAAGCTGGCTGTGACGTCAGGAGAGAATGCCACGTGTGAGCCTGCACAAGAAAAGGGTAAGATGCTCGCCGGTGGCTTTATACCGATAGACCATCCGACGATCAAATCAGGCAAGGGGTTTTAGAGAGAAAGAAGAGCTTGAGAGTAAATTTGAGCAGAGTTTTGGCTAGTAAAAGAGAACCTACCTTTCATCTTCAACTTGTTGGCTATTTATAGGTAGAAAAAGACTTGACCTGCTCATGGAGTCCGACCCGACCCGAGCAGGTCGGGTTGTACCTCTTCTCTTTGATCAATGCATAACAATTAATGTCTTGATGGTGACTTGTCAGTGCCATCATTGAATATCTCTGCAAATGCCTTTTGTCATGTCTAGATGTCCATCAGTATTCAGGTCTGGCTTGGGCTAAGCTGCAGGCCTATATGGGGTAGAGCTAAGCCTCCCTTATTTGACCACCTTACCCCTGTGTTGGCCTATTTATTACCGATATTTCGTCACCGTAACACCACTTCACGGATTTGTGTACCGCGGGACACAACCTCCTACGTCATCCATCCAGCTCGGCCCAGGGATTCAAGCATCCTGCTTTGCTCGGCATGAATGCCGAGCATCCTCATAATGGTGCTGAGCACCATGTCCTCGGGACTTGGGAGCCGAGCTATCGTTTGAGCTCAGGGCTTAGGCCCTGTAGCCTCAAGAGCTCGGATACACTGCCGTATAGCTCGGCATGTTGCCCGAGCTGATGCGGACATGCCGAGGATCGTCCCGTGCTGATGTGGATTGCTACGCTGTACGGCCCTCCACGTGTGCTCGATGTGGCCTAGGTCAGAACTTGATCCCCCTCACTCTAAAATCTCAATAACATCTAGTGCGACATGAAGAACTACATTTGTGGAAAACTAAAGAAAAACTACCTCTTCATACATTAAGAACAAAAAATAAACAAGTAGTTTAAAATTACACTATCATAAAATTAAGAAAAGCTACTACAAACTTGACATATTCTACATACAAATAGATAAAACAACAGAAGTTCGCAAATGGATCAAATGAGCCACCACTCCACTTCATCCAATGAGGCCTGGAATTTTGGGACATCAAGAATATAATTATAGTAAGTAAAATTATGCTTTTGAAAAAAACTTCAATAATTCCATGCATAGAAGATTAAGTCGCCATTACATCCCATCATTTGAATGTACTTAAATCTTTAAATATTACATCCGTTTCAAAAATAAACTTTCTATCACTTAATCAAAAGGAAATTGAGATGGGTATAATGGTTTATCCGCACTTTCTAAATAATTCATGGCTCTACCATTCTTCCATGTTGCCTTTCTCCTCATCCTCCTCTTCTCCATCATCTAGCATAAAACGCCATAAGCTGCAAAGCCCAAAAAAAATCCCTAAACCTTATCTTAACCTTATCTTTCTAACACAGGTATTACACATAACCTATAAGCATACAACATGAGATCATTATAGAAGAAGAGTTGCATGTATGAGTTTAAACATGCATGAGACCAACTCCACGAGATATGGCACAACGAACTAGGATCCTTTTGCCGAAAGAATCATTCTACCTAAGGACTTGGAAGAATTGAACACCAAAGCCATTAATTAATCCTCCTTGTAAAGTAATGACTACTGTAGAGGATAATGATTGGGATCTATTGATCCCGTTCAAGCTGGCTGAGATGTCAGGGATGTATGCGACGTGTTTACCTGCACAAGAAAGGGGTGAGATGCCCATCGGTGGACCCTCCGACAGTCGAGCCAGGCAAGGGTTACAGAGAGAGAAGAACTTGAGAGAGTATGTTAACAAAGTTTTGGCTAGTGAAAAAAGTGAGCATACCTTACATTCTGAGAGTGTTGGCTATTTATAGGAAGAAATATACTTGACCCGCTTGTGGAGCTTGACCCTACCCGACCCGAGCAGGTCAGGTTGTACTCCCTCTCTCTGATCAATGCATAACAATTAATATCATGATGGTGACTTATCAGTGCCATCATTAAATCTCTCTGCAAGTTATTTTTGTCATGTCAAGATGCCCATCAGTACTCAAACCTAGTCTAGGCTAATACAACCTTCTCCAACTCCGTAGTTCTTAGAGTTGGTCCAACTTCTATTGATCCCTTATCATCAAATCACTTTTCTGATACATGTATCAACTCGAGTAACAACCAGCTCGGATTTAGGGGTTGCACAGCTCGTCCTGCTCGGACTTGGATGCCGAGCATTCTCTTTCATGATGCCGACCACTTAGTGTCTAAGGTCGAACTCCTCTTGAGCTCGGAGTCGAGATCGATTACTCGGACTCATCTTGTGCCAAGTTCTATGGACCTCAGACACGTCTTCCGTATAGCTCAGCTCACGCCCAAGCTAGCATGTGTATGCCAAGGTGCGTGTCGTGGTTGAAAGGCCCGTTATGCTATACGGCCTTCCATGTGTGCTCCACGCGGCTCTGGTTGGACTTGATCCCCCTCAATTGCCCCATCATCTTGCTGTTGCTCGAGAACTCGAGCTGCTAGAAGATGATGTAATGCTTTTTCTTGATTTTCCGCTTCGCCCTTTGATCGGGAGTCTTGTTGAGCAAGCTTCACTCAGATACTGTCCCTTAGCCTTCTTATATGCCAACTGTCCTTTTTGCCACGTGTTGAGACCCTACCGGCTCTGCAGCGCATTTAATATGCGCATTAAATGCATACGGCGTTAGCTGTACCTTGGGTACAGAAACGTCACAGGAACGTCTGTCATCGTTTTCAATAAATGTTAATTGTTGGGATTAATTACAATGGGGTGCTTAGACACGTTAATTGACGCTGCTCGGGGCTATGGTCCGAACATCGATGTGACGGATCAAGCACCAAGATCTAATCGGATTAGCGCTGCTCGAGTGGCGCACAGCTCGCATTAAAGGCACATTAAATGAATACGGTGCGCGTTTACTACATGCGCCATTAATGGCGCCCCTTGGCCCTTCATTTGAAAACGCATGAGAAGCTATAAAAGGGGGAGGGAAACAACTTCTCCTCCTTTTTATGAACCATCTCCTCCTTGGCACTTAGGCGATTTTCGGCAACCACCTCTTGCAGCTCCGGCGACTGTTCTTCCCACTTCTCCGGCGTTTAACCTTGTCTTCTACGAACGTATTAAGGTACTCTACTCTTTTCCCATTTCTTTTCTTTTAGTTACAGTTTCCGTATTACCGCTGTCGTGCCAACTTCTGATGTCTTCGCCGCCGCCGCTTTCGGTGGCGATTTTGTATACACATACTTGTCATACGGGTGATATCACACACACCTATACACATACATATACGAAAACACGAATACATGCAGGAGTTTATATGAATTTCAATACTCGAAGTATTAGCCTGCTCATCTATTTTCTTTTTTCCTTCCTTTTTTTTTCTTTTCTTTTCTTTTTATCTTCAAATGCAAAATGGGGCGTCTTGCGAGGTATGTTGACACACCAGAGGCTTTGGCCGAGCTCAGCTGAATTCGGTCCATCCCTGACGATGTTACCATATGCCGGGCAACCGATAAGGATACTTGGACCACTGAGGATCCCGGGGAGGCCGTGTTCCCCGTTGTGGCCCTTGTGGAGTCCAGACTTGAGTTTCCCCTCCCGAGCGTCATGAGGGAAACTCTTTCCCTTTATTGGTTGTGCTTGGCATAACTCACCCCCAATTTCTTCTCCATTCTGATGGGGATAGTGTTACTGAATAGTTATATGGGCATCGACCTCGGTGCTCGAGAAATTCAGTACTGCTACTCCATCTCGGAGACATCCAAGGGTCAAAACAGATACTACCTTAAAGCTAAGGAGAACCGAAACATAGTGGTCGAGCTCAAGAACTCGCACAAGGGTGATTTAGATGATTTCATAGTGGTCGGGGGGAACTGGCAGCTCGACCCTGGCGTCCACGACCCCCGTGCACAGCTCTGCCCCACGAGAGCTGGACCCCCAGGTAGCCGAGCTCCTACCCTCTAAGCTCTTCATACCTCTATATTTCACTATCTTGTTATTATATGCCGAGACCTGATGCCATGTTATATTTTCAGGTGCTTACTGCAATACCTCCGCTGGCAAGGACAAGAGGGACCGCAGGGAAGGTTGGATAAATTTTGCGCACCTCCAACGTGTGTTGAACTGGGATAGAGACGTCCGCGTGTTCAAGAGGCTTTTCAACAGGGAGCCAATTCGCCCCAAAGAGCTCAGGCATCGCCTGGTGCCTGTGGAGGAAGCCACTGTAGAGGGTGGTCAGAGCACGGGAGCCTCTACTTCCAGCGCAGTTAGCGGTATAACTTTTCGCTCTCAAAGCTCGGTAACCCATGATGTTCTTCAAGCGATAGATATGTCACAAAGAAATTTGTTCGACCTGCTCGGGAGTGTGCCACGAGTGACGCCAAGCACCCGCGCAGGGATAAGAAGCTCCTCCACACAACCTCCAAGGCCGACCACCACCGCTCTTGCCTCGGCCATTACTCCACCCCCTGCACCTGTTCCTCCAGTTCCATCATGGACTTCTAGGAGGAGGAGCTCATCATCGGAAGTTACCGAGCAGGAAGTACACCGCGGGGTTGAAGCCCCTGCCCCTCCAGCAGTACCGAGCCGAGCAGAAGGCTCAACTCAGCCAAGCGAGGTGCCCATTGTCCTTTCCCCATCATATCGTGGAAAGGCCATTACTGCTTAGGACTTTGTGCAGGAGAGCCACCACGTGGCCTGGGCCCTGGCCAAGACCTTGTGCCTTCAAAAGGACAACGAGGCATATGCGGCCATCCCTTCTTCCTCCCTGACCAAACAGGATGCTCAGCACCATATTGCGGTATGAACCCAGATCATTGTCACTTAGTTGTTTTGTTTGGTTTCTCTTCTTTTGGTTTGACATCATCTCTACTGTTGAGCAGGGCCTCCAAATGGGCATGGAAGCTACCGCTCGGTGCAGCCAGTTACAGGAGAAACACGATGCTCTCCATGCCGAGGTGCTGAAGCTCAAGGAGGACGTCAAAGTCCTCCAGGCTCAAGTTAGCGAAGCTTGCTCTGTGAAAGATGATGCCGAGATACGGGCCACCAGAGCACTGGATACAATAAAAGAACATGATGCCAACCTGGCTTCGATGATCAGTTGGCTGGACGAAGCATCTAGGGCCAAAGCAGACATCGAATGGGAGAACGCCGAGGTTCGTGCAACCAACACCCGTGTGACGAAGGAGTGGTTCGAAGAAGGATACGATAAGGCCGGGGAAGTCTATGCTGCCTAGGTGATGAGCATGCAAAATTCGATATTCAAAATGGGATGGGACGCTGCTCTCATTGTGGCACTGGTCGGGCCAGAATCTGAGCTACATAGGGTGGTGCCCTAGATACAGCCAACTGTCCCCTTTCCCGACTAATTAGCCCACCTCCTTGGGATAGCAATCCCTCTAGGCCCTGTTACCGAGGTCGAGCCAATCTCGACAGTTCAAGTTGGTCCTCCTCCTCTATTTGATCAGCAATTTAAGGCACCTCATCCTCCTCCCTAATACGCTCCAGATATTCAACCCCCTTTTCCTGGCCAGTCGTCTGACGCACCTGAGGTTGGGAGTGAGTTTGAAGAGCTCAAGCCCCTCTGGCCTGTAAGGGGAAGCTCTACTGCTAACACTACGGTGGACCTCACCTTAGGGGATGAGGAGGCCCAAGCCGAAACCCAAGACGAGGACGTGCGAACCGGGGATCCTCTTGCTCAGGGGGAGAGTGAAGGGACAATTCATGACCAAGACTAGTAGTAGCCTGGAGGAGCCGCTCGGGATGACTAGCTCAATGTTTTTTGTTAAATTTCTTTTTCACTTTGCATTGCATGGCCTCAATCCTTCTGTGAGGTCGGCATGCCTCTACTCTGTATACAATTTCATTTCATTAATGAAAAGGAATTTCTGTTCGATCTCTTGCAACTGTTGTTCTTATATTGCTCTTGCACTTGCCTGTTCTTTGCTTTTAATCTTTAATTTTTATGCAAGTTAGTTTTTATGCAAGTTTATGAAGCTTGACCTCATACCGTTTTGTGAGGCCGAACAGTCTCTAATCACATTGAGATTGTAACGAACTGAGCTGCTTAGCAACTTCACAAGATCACCCGATCACTTGGAATTAATTCAAGCTGTACAGTATATGATCGAGCAAGTCTTCTTGTGACCCAGGAATGAGATGTAGAAATCTCAAAGTTGACCCAGGAATGAGATGTAGAAATCCCAAAATCACCAAGTCCTTTAAGGTCGGCTCAGGATTTTTTTGCTCGGTCATACTGACGCTGTCCAGTCGAGCTGTATCTTTCTTGCCCAGGCATGACTCGAAGTCGTCTGGGACTTTTATTGGCTAGCCTAGCTAGGACTTTCTTGTCCATGCATGACTCGAAGTCATCTGGGACTTTTATTGCCTAACCTAGCTTGGATTTTCTTACCCAGGCGTGACTCGAAGTCATCTAGGACTTTTATTGCCTAGCCTAGCTAGGACTTTCTTGCTTAGGTCGGGCCTAGCTTGCCATCAAGGGGGTCCTTTGTGTTAAGGAGGACCTTACTGAGAACCAGCTCGCCGACCTGGAAGCTCTTCTGGTTCACCCGTCTGTTGTAAAATTTTGCAAGTTGCTGGTGGTAGGTCGCCAGCTTGACCAGAGCCTGCTCTCTTCTTTCCTCGGCCAGGTCCAAGTCCCGAGCAATGCTGAGGTTGTTATTCCCAAACTCGAAGGCTTTAGTTCTAATGGTGGGTAGCCCGATCTCGAGAGGGATAACAGCCTCCAAGCCATAGGCCATGGCAAACGGTGTCTCCCTTGTAGAACTCCTTGGAGTTGTTCGGTAGGCCCATAACACAGAGGGGAGCTCATCCACCCATTTTCCTTTGGCCTTCTCCAACCTTCTTTTCAGCCCGGATAGAAGTGTTCTGTTAGAGATTTTTGCTTAGGCGTTGCTCTGAGGGAACGAGGGTGTTGAGAAATAATTTTTTATTCCCAGACCCGAGCAGAATGTCTTGAATAAGTTGCTGTCGAATTGCTTCCCATTATCTGTAACTATGGCACGAGGAATACTAAACCTGGTAATGATGTTCTTCCATAAAAACTTCTTCGCGTCCACGTCTCTAATGTTAGCTAAGGGTTCAGCCTCCACCCATTTGGAAAAATAATCTGTTGCTACAATTAGGAACTTTTTATTGTTGGGTACCTTAAGCAATAGACCAACAATATCCAACTCCCATTGAGCGAAGGGCCATGAGTTGGTGATCGGGCTAAGCTCCTCGGCTGGCTGCCTGTGCAAGGGAGCAAATTTTTGACACTTCTCTCACTTCTGTGAATACACTTGGGCATCTTTTTGCATATAGGGCCACTAATAACCATGGCTTATTGCTCGGTGCTGACCCCCACATATCCCTTCATGAAGCTCGAATAGAAAGTCTTTGACCTTGTTCGGATGGACACATAATAGATAGGGCCTTGAGAATGATCTTCTATATAACTGACCCTTATGAGATAGCCAAAATCGTGCTGCCTTATACCTGATATTGTGAGCTTCCTTCTTGTCTTCGCGAAGTTGACCATCATTGAGGAATCTAATGAGGGTATCCATCCAGCTCGGCTCCTGGTCTTCTTCAATGGCACAAACCTGTCGAGCTGTCATCTCAATGCTCGAACTCTCCGATTTTGTACTTTCACTATCCTCTTTTGGCTAAGCTCGGTTGCCGAGGCTAAGGCTGCTAGGGCATCGGCGTGAGAGTTTTCTTCTCTACTGACCAGCCCGATCTGTACCTCTTCAAAGCCCTTAACCAGCTGGAGTGCTATGGACAGATAGGAAGCCATTCTGTCATCCCTTGCGTTGTACTGCCCAGTCATTTGGTTCACCGCTAACTGGGAATTGCAAAAACTTTCAACTTCCTAATGCCCAGGAGCTCAGCGTTCTTGAGCCATGCGAGCAATGCTTCATACTCATCTTTGTTATTAGACGCTGGGAATCCCAACCTGATAGAATGCTCTATTACTGATCCTACTGGGGAGATGAGGACCACCCCTGCTCCAGAGCCTTTCTGATTTGACGCGCCATCGGTGTATAACCTCCATTGGGCCTTGGATTCCCCATTTTTTGTTCCTACTTGGTCATCATTCCCCCCATCTCAGACTCAAGTGTGGTTGAGTTCGAGCCGTGTAGCATGCTCAGTTTGGAAAATTCAACGATAAAATTCGCTAGAACCTGCCCCTTGATTGCTGGCCATGATTGGAACTCGATGTCATATTCCCCGAGCTCCACTCCCCACTTGGCAATTCTTCCAGACAAGTCAGCTCGACTCAGCAAGGCTTTAAGTGGATGTATAGTCAAAATGACAATTTTGTGTGCCTAAAAGCGCTGTGCCGGCTTTCGAGGTGCCATAACCAGAGCTAGAGCTAGAGCTAGAGCTAGCTTTTCCAGAGGTAAGTATCTAGTCTCGGCGTCGAGGAAGGTGTGGCTGACATAATAAATGGGAAGCTGCTCGGCGGTGTCCAGCCTAACCAGGACGGCACTAGCCACATGTTTTGACACTGTAAGGTACATATACAGCTCCTCCCTAAATAAGGGCTTGGACAGAAGAGGAGCCGCGGTTAGGTACTCCTTCAATTGTTGGAGTGCCTGATCACACTCCTCCCTCATATAAAATTCTTGCCCTTTTTGAACAATTGAAAGAAATGATGGCACTTATCTAATGATCGGCTGATGAATCTGTTTAGAGCTGCTGCCATCCCTGTCAGTCGCTGTATTTTCCTAACTGTCTTTGGGGGTTGTATGTTCTGAATTGTAGCTATTTGGTCAGGGTCTGCCTCGATCCCCCTTCTGCTGATCAAGTGTCCCAGGAACTTGCCCGACTGTACACCGAACGCACATTTTGACGCATTGAGCCTCAGTTTGTAGGTTTTCAACACCTCGAAGATGTTGCTTAGGTCAGCCAAATGATCTTGTTCTTGCTCGGTCTTACTACCATATCGTCTATGTAAACTTCGATACTCTAGCCTAACATAGGTTGGAATATCTTAGTTACGAGCCTCTGGTAGGTTGTCCGAGCATTCTTTAAGCCAAAGGGCATGACCTTGTAGCAGTATAATCCCCTGGAAGTGATGACACTGGTCTTTTCTTGATCGTCTAGGCTCAAAGCTATCTGGTGGTAGCCCCTATAGGCATCCAAAAAACTCATTGCTCCGTGTTCAGCTGTCGAGTCCACTAACTGATCAATCTTAGGAAGTGGGAACGAATCTTTAGGGCAGGCTTTGTTCAGGTCGGTGAAATCAACACAAACCCTCCACTTCCCATTTTTCTTCTTCACGACAACAATGTTTGACAGCCATTGGGGGTACTACACCTCCCTTATTGCCCCTGCCTCGAGCAATTTTTCAACCTCCTCTGCTACGGCCTCCGAATGTTGAGCCGAAGACCTCCTTTCGCGCTGGACTATCGGCTTGTGTGAGGGGTCCATGTTCAACTTGTGGTGCATTACTTCTGGGTTAATACTTGGCCTCTCATAGGGAGTCCAAGCAAATACCTCCACATTTGATTTGAGGAAGCTCACCAAGTCGGTTTCATCTTGCTCAGACATATGAGATCTGAGCAGGAAGAAACGATCAGGGTTGTCGTCATTCAATATAATCGTCTTTAGTGGCTCCACCACTTTTTCTATTGGTGTTCTCCACACGTCTTCCAGGAGTGGCCTGTCTTGAACTTCAACCACACACATCTGCTCATCGCTGGACGAGCCTGTTTTTTCTCGAATTGCAGCCATAAAACATTGCTTGGCCGCTGCCTGATCTCCTCGGATCGTTTCCACACCCCTAGCAATTGGGAACTTCAGGACTTGATGATACGCTGAGGGGATGGCCTTAAGTTGGTGAAGCCAGGAATTCAATATTCTTGATCTCAGAGCCTGCCCTGACCGACAGTGTGATTCTCCCCATTGACAAGACAGGTTGACCATTGAACTCGACCAACGGGGTGTGACATTTCAACAAATTCTCTTTCTTAAGCCCTAACTTATAGAAATGGTCGGCATGTATAACCTCCGCCGAGCTTCCTTAGTTGACCAAGATACGCTTCACATCATACCTCCCAATCCGGAGGGTTATAATGAGCGCGTCATTGTGCGGGTATTCAACCCCTTTCAGGTCAGCATTAGTAAAAGTCACGTCTCCTGGCAAGAACTCACTGCTTGGAAACTTTCTTTTGCCCGGACTACCTTGCCCGAGCTGGGTCTGCATAACCTCGCGTCGATGTGCCCTATTCCGGCTTTCACCCCTTGTCTCATTCGACATCTCCGGCCCAGGGGATGCATGTATGACATTAATAATTCTCACGGGTTCCTCTACTCCTCTACCCTGCTCGGCATGAATGTGTTGTTCAGCTCGGGTCTTTTCCTTATCGATGTACTGGCCGAGGTTTCCTGCCTTCACCTGCTCAACCAGGAACCTCTTGAAGGTCCAGCAACGATCTGTGTAATGCCTATGCTCTCTGTGGTAAGCACAGTGTTTCTTCTCATCTCGCTTGCTGGGATCAGTGAACATCTTTGGTGGCCAGACAAACCATGGTTTATCTTTAATCTAGTTGAGGAGCTTGTGAATGGGCTCTTTGAACACGGTATTGGCAACTTCATAAGCTTTGTTTGGCCTCTCGCGCTCCTTTTCCCGATCAGGCCTCTTCTTGGTCTTCTTATTCTCCTTCTTCTTTATTCGGGCTCCCTTCTCCACTTCCTGGGCAGGCGCTTCATTACTCACGCCTCCCATATCCTCCTCGACTTTGGAGTACTGCTCGATTCACAACATCAGCTCAGTCATGCCCTGAGCAGGCCTCTTGGTCAAGGAATGCCTCAATTTGTGGGTTTTATCCAACCCCA
>JAULJZ010047011.1:0-36511 GCA_032270985.1 Heliamphora pulchella
AACTCGGAATCAAGTCGTAGTTGAAGATTAGATCCACAAGAGGTATTCATCTAAATTAACTTTGGTTGCACGGGTTTATTTTGATCGTTCTTCGTCAAAATTTTTATCTGGTGCCCGTTTTTGCTTTTGCCTGTCCAGTTAATTTTTAAACTGAAAATCGTTTTACAAAACAATGTTCTTGGCAATATTGTCTCCAACACGATTGACCCCCGATCAGGTATAGCTTCTGCTCTCTGCTCTATATTTTTGTTCATTGCTTTCACTTCTGCTCTGCTCTGGTTACTGTTCACCATTCACTGCTCTCACTATTTACTGTCTTCAATTCACTGTTATGTTCCACACTTACTGTTCATTCTATTTGTTGTTCTGCAATTCACTGCTCATTCTATTCACTATTTCACAGTTCACTGTTTTACTTTTTCACTGACCACACTGTTCACTCACTGTTCATCCTGTTTATTGTTCATTCTGTTCACACTGTTTATACTGTTTTCATTGCTCCTATTAACTGAACTTCTTCTCTTACAGGTTCACTGGGACGTTTGGCGCGGGATGGAGGATCATGCTAGCGGGGATCTGATGCGTAGCCGTGGCACTTTTGGGTTGCAGGTTTTGTCAGAGGCCTCATTCTGCCGGGAGTGGTATTTGGGAGAGTGAGTCGTCCAGCAGTCCCTCAGCCTGGATCACTTTCGGATCCCCGTGCCTCCTCCAGCTTCTATGCGTCAGACAAACTATATGGGCGATCTCGACATTATGCTGGAGGTAGTTGGTGCTCCAGCATCTGCTTTTCTGGAGTTGGGTAGAGATTATACGACGTGGGATCAGGCGCATTTGATGGGACTGTTGGGTCTTCGTCTAGGAGCTGCAGGGGATCTACCATCTGGGCGAGGTAGAGCCAGGGGAGAGTGGCAGAGGCGGCAGCTGCCCCGGGAGCAGGAGCAGGGGCAGGTGGAGCTGGAGTTGTTGGAGCTGCTGGTGCTGGAGCTGGGGGAGTGGTGGGTTCAGAGATTCCATGGGACATTCCTACTTACATAGTGGGCCACCTATTCGTCTTTCCTATTTCGATTCCTCCGACTCCCAGGTTTAGAGCCGATATCACTTAGGTTTATCTTTACACCTTCTTTTCTTTCCTTTTTTGCTACCCTCTTTGTTTAGTTTATTCAAACTGCATCTTATTCTTACAAGTTAATCAGTCATGGCTGGATTGTGTGATTCTTCTATTGTTGGGGTACATGGCACTAATTCGTCAGCAGGATGCCACTATTCGGGCCGCCAGTATTGCTTTTACCTCAGTGGCCATAGTGAGTATCTTTTGTCTTCTTTAGCTCTCTATCCTTTCTCGTATCCTGTACGTACCATTATCTTCTTTTGACAGCCACCGGCTCCAGTCCTCGGCCTAGCAAGCCGCAGGTTCCAGTTCCACGCCCAACACGAGGTCGTGGGTCCCATGCCTCCTCCCGAGCTCGCTCTATTCGAGGATCTATTTCGTATGCTAGGAGCCGTTCCCAAGTCATATCTTCTTCTTCTAGTAGTGATGGCGATGACAATGATGATCTGGAGGTGCTGTTTGACTTGTTTGAGACTGGCCCTTTAGACATCGGTCCTTCTTCCCGCTGAATCCGTCAGAGGCATTAGAGAGAGTTGAGAGATTCCCCCTCCCCCTAACTTTATTTATTCCATAGTTGTGATACATTCTGGTACATTCTAATACACTTGGTTTTTCGGGCCTGCGTGCCCTAGTTTTATTAGTTGACGGGCCTGGACGCCCTTGTTTCATACATTTGATACATTTGAGCCTTCGAGCCACTTGCTTTTCTGTATATATGTGACTGCTTGCATGGTTTTGCCTTTATTGCTGCTTAAACTGCTTTAGAAGTACGATGCATGATACAGGTCTTGAACCACCGTCTAACTTTTGAAAAAAATTATTTTTATTCTTAACATAAAGAATGTCTCATCTGAGGGAAACAGAGATCAAGGGCGTCCTCCGTATTAAATGTTGCGGTTGTACTTTTGAATGTTCACGGTTATACATTTGAGCCTTCATACAGAATGCTCGCGGTGGCAAGGATGGGAAGGTGGCGGCCATGTACTAGATGTTGCGGTTGTACTTTTGAATGATGCGGTTGCTCACTCCAAGGTGGCGGTCACAGGAATCTTTGGATTTCTTTGAGGTTTTTGATGTTCATCCTCCGTATACCTTATAAATATGAACCAGGGTCCCCCATTTTCTATTACTTTCATCATGATGGTTTCCTTTCATGGCTTACTCTCTGCACGGATAAAAAAGATTTCACCCATCGAGCTTCTTAACTTCGCCTCGTTTGGTATTAACTCTCTATTTTTCTTGATAGCTGTTAAGATCAGCAACCAATTGCTGAGGGCTATTGCACAACTGTGGGAACCACATTCCCATGTTTTTTGCTTCGGCCTTGAAGAACTATGCCCCACCATAGAGGAGTTTGCTGCTATTCTGGATCTTACCCCGAGGAAGTCTGTTATCGTGCCAACTTTCTTCCTTTCTAATTAGCAGCATATAATACAACTTTGTGGCTTATCCAAGATGGAGGCTTCCTTCTTGAAATCAGACGACTGCTTCAACATTACCGGTGAACTTAGTGATCTTGGCTTTTAGTTGCAGCACCAATATGCTTTGCGTTTCTTCCTTCTTGCTCGCTATCTCCTGGTTCCTTATGATGGACGAGTCAGTTGTTCGGTAGTTGACATTGCAGGTCAAATGTGGTCGGGGAAGGACCTTGTCTTGATGATACTTGCTGAAACTTTGATTGGCCTGGACACTGTTCATTAAGGTGCGACAACTACTTTTGTTGGTAGCCTTTTACTTGTTCAGGTAAACTCAAGGTCTTCCTTTTCAGCAATTCTTCATTAGCATGCCTTTGGTGTTTCCAACCTTTTAAAACACCTGTGCACTGGCCCTCGGCCCCTTACAAAGGCACAACCCTCTTTCATCAAAGGGAGCAGATTAACCATCTCCTACTTGCCTCTTTATGAGTCTTCAACGATCAATTCATCCTCTCCCCTGACCTATACCAGGGCCCTCCTGTTGTGCCCTCAAGGGGGCCAGTTTCACCGCAACTCAACCATCGTAGGTGCATTCATGCTGGTTTATAGGCCATATGTATCCAAAATCCCTGCACTCTCATTTACTTTGGTGTCGTCCGAGGGTGCTTTCCTGTTTCCCTGTCCGGCCCCTTCTGTCCCCTCATCTAGTTCGGGCTCAGGCTCCACAGGCCCATTATTAGGTCCTTTACGGCCATTTGTATCCTCTTTTATCCCTTCATCTAGCTCAGGCTAAGATTTCAAGAGCTCATCATCATGCCCCATGCCCATCTCGTAGTCCTCATCAGCCATTTTTGCAAAACTGAATAATCGCTCGCTCCTTCGCTCTCTTTCGCTCCTTCGCTTGCAAAATTGAAAGCTTTTTCTCTACTTTTCTCTCCTTTTGCTTTATTTCCCCCGATTTTTACCGCTCTGCTCTCCTTTTGCTTTATTTCTCACTTTATTTTATCGTACATCTCTCTTTTAACTGATTTCTCTCAGTTCTTATCTCTTAAACTCTTTTGCAGATCTGGCTAATGGAGAAGGTAAACCTTATGCAGCAACCGACCATAGACAAGTACAATGCCGCGACCCTCATCTATCATCCTTATTATTCGGTATGCACTACTAAGACAGCTTGGAAGCAATACCTTTCTTCTTTGATGGGAGAAGACATTACTTGGCATGTTCTTGGTGGCGGATCCCTACTATGACTTTGACCACTATGAACCATCCCAGCGTCTTGTTGATCGGCTTGGAACTGTCCACTTTCTATTACTCACACCGGATCATGAGGCAGTTTGGTCAGAGTTAGATCATATTTCGTGGTGTTCGGGGCCGTATGTACTCGTCTTCCCTTCAGGCCCCATTCTTGGCAAAATATTAGGAGGCTTGGCCATCTCGTTCACCAATGGAGATGTAGGAACTGTAGTACCCGGAGTTTCCCGAGGAGTACAAGACATTGTTGATTTAGGATAGAGAGAAA
Organism: Heliamphora pulchella; assembly: GCA_032270985.1. Taxonomy (NCBI): domain Eukaryota; kingdom Viridiplantae; phylum Streptophyta; class Magnoliopsida; order Ericales; family Sarraceniaceae; genus Heliamphora; species Heliamphora pulchella. Next base: position 4,046 of record JAULJZ010047011.1, read on the forward strand.
AGAAACAAAGAAGAAGAAAAATAGAAATCAAAGAGGAGGAAAATTTGAGGGACCCGCTTTGCTTTTCAATATTTCATGGCTTTATTTTGTTTTTAGAGTCTGGGATATGCATGCCCGCCCTATTTCCAAAACTTTGTAATAAGTTCTGAAATGAAGTATTCCACTTTTATCTTGAAAAAGGTTTGCAATTATCTAAAATTTTTCGATTTTTACAATGTGAATGATTTTATTATCATAATTCAAGGACACATTTGCATTAATCTTTACTTGGATTCAAGGATGACTTATACAAAGAAAATGGTTGGTCTTCTTAAAAGAAGCTGCCTACGTATCCCAAGAAAGTGGAATTAGGCTTTAGCGTAGTTTGGGCTTGGTTTACTCTCGAGTATTAACACTTTCTTTTTGTGGTGTCCTAACTTTTGCCAAGATCGCCCTTTCAGATTTTCAGCCTTGTAGGCTGCTCTAACTTTTTCTAGGACCACCTTCTTGATTTTCAACCTAGCAAGCTTTTATTTTTATTTATTTTCTCTCGAGGATAGTACATTTTGAGCTGGTTCAAGTTAATCGGAGTGGAGAACGTATGGCCATCTAGATCCATGTTGATTACAGCACCACCGGTCATAATGATTTTGATCAGAAGTGGCCTAGACCAGTTTGGCTCGAACTTGCCCCTTAGGTCAAATACAGGAGCCCTGATTTCCTTAAGAACCATGTCACCTTCTCTTAAATCTCGGGTCTTGACCTTCTTGTTGAATGCGCGGGTTATCCTTGTTTGGTACCCTTGTTTATGAAATAGAGCCTATAGCCTTCTTTCATCAAACAAGAGTAGTTCTTCCATCTGATTCCTCTGCCATTCTATTTTCGGGATATTGGCCTCAGCCACTACTCTTAGTGAAGGGATTTTCACTTCAATGGAAAGCACAGCTTCCATCCTATACACTAAAGAGTAAGTCCTGGTTCCTGTTGAAGCTCTAATCGACGTCCTGTATCACCATAGTGCAAATGGTAGATGTTTCGGCTAATCTTTGTGTGAACTAATAATCTTTTGTAGAGTCTTCTTTACGTTCTTGTTCGTTGCCTCGACTGCCCCGTTGGTTTGTAACGGGTAAGGTGATAACTTGTGAGTTACTATCCGATATTCTTTAAAAAAACCCAAGACCTCACCTTGGAAGTGTGAACCGTTGCCTGAGATAACCTCATAAGGAACCCCGCATCGACAAATGATATTCTGCTTGATGAAGTTAGCAACATGAAAAGATTTCAGTACCGAGTAGAAGGCAGCTTCTACCCACTTGGTAAAATAATCAATGGCCACCAAAATGAATTCGAGACCATTTGAAGCCTTAGGTGTTATTCTACCAATCACATCAATGTCCCATACTGAAAAAGGCCATGGCAACGTCAGGCTATACAATTGGGCTGGGAGAACGTGCATGAGGTTCGCATGGATTTGACACTTATGGCATCTCCGTACAAACTGTATATAATTCGTCTCCATTGTTATCCAAAATTACCCTTATCGTATGTTCTTCTTGGCTAATATATTTCCACTCATGTGAGGCCTGTAGATTCCAGCATGTATCCCTTTCATCAATTCTCGCCCTTCTTCACTACTGACACATAACTTGTTGACCCTGAAATTATTGGAGGCAAAACTGTCAAGATTATTGCTTTTGTAAACGATTTTCAATAAAAAACTAGACGAACAATCGCCGAAATGGGCTCATGATAAAACTTTTGATGTCGAAGGATCAAAATAAAAACTCGTGCCACCACAGCTAATTTAGAAGAATACCTTTTCGGTTGATTCTCCAACTATGATTTTTGATTTCGAGTTAAAGCATCGATCAGACCTTCTACTGTATTCTCTTATGCGATTTCCGAACGTAGTGTGGGCTACTATACTTCGAGAACTCGTACCGGTAGAACCTGGTCATCTTTAGTCTTGAAGACAAATTATGAATATAATTTAGCCTACCCGCAAATTTATAGAGCTACAGTAGGGACCTATGAAGTAATTATGACCAAGACTTCTAGTGTAACCCAGATACTTATCTAGCGATTTTCACGATTAAGCAAACCTATAAGCGGTATCTGTAATTATGAAAACCTTGCAGCGATTTCTGTAATTTTTATAAAACACTAAATTACAGTTGACATCACTAAAAAACTATAACTGCACTCTAAGCTATAATCTTAAGACTATCTTATATTGAGCTCCTATTATTAAATGCTTAACTCATCTTTCCACGTTAAAATTCTCGATACCCACTAATTAAACTTAATTACTGACAATTTAATTTAATCGGTATCTTTAAAATTCTTTAAGCACTTCCGTTTAACTTATTTGACCGCTGGATAATCAAATCACCTGTAGGGTTTAGCCCGGTCAAAACTTATAAGCTTTCTTAAGGGGGTATTGTCAATTCCGATCAATCGAGACATGAATTCCATCAATAATTAATATTCACCATATAATTAATACCGCTATCCAACTCACTAAGAATATAGACCTATATAAGACCGCACCCTCTAATGAATCAAAACAACGAATATTAAATATACACAAATCAATAATTATTTCAGGATTAATAGCATAAGCACTTTCATAATAACCTTAGGGTGTGAATTAATTTATATAATCAGTATAAAATTAATTACCCCAATGTGTCCCGTTCAATACACAAAAAGTGTAATAGCACAGAGAGTCGGAATAATAGACGATACTATTATCTGTTCCCTGTAAATAAGACATACCTACTAAAACTCTATACTACAGTCGTACTGATGGTATATCCATTTTTATCTAAACTGTGAACAAAAAACTTATATTCTGTAAGAACCTAAAATCTGATTTTCTGTGTGTAAATCGTATTCTACACACCAAATTAAATATTGTGCAGAATAAATGATATCCGTGCATAACATTAAAGAAATAATATTACATACATTGCTTGTTAAGATTCTCATTAAATAAAAAATTAATTTTATTAAAATAAAATTAAATACGAAAAATATGATTTTTAGTATACAACTCTAATAGTCTACCACTTATACTCAAAACTATGCTGCTATATATCTGACTCCCATGCCCTCTACATAACTACCAAAAGTCTTAGCCGGTAAGATCTTTGTAAAAGGATCTGTAAGGTTGTCTCCTGATGCAATCTTGGTCACAAAAACATCACATCTCTGTATAATTTCTCGTAACAGGTGATACTTACGCTCAATGTGTCTTCCTTTTTTGTGGACTCTTGGTTTAATCGAGTTTGCAACCGCTCTGCTATTATTATAATAAAGTGTAATAGCTGACTGAATTGAAGGTACTACATCTTGATCCAACAGGAAGTTTTTGAGTCAAACAACCTCCTTGATTGCTTCAAAAGCTGCCACGTACTCAGCCTCCTTGGTGGAATCAACAATGCAAGACTACTTGATACTCCTCCAACTAATAGCTCCATCTCCTATGGTAAACACATATCTTGAGATAGACTTTCAAGAATCTTTGTCTGACTGGAAATCTGAGTCTGTGTACCCTAAATGTACTAGACTGTCTACCTGGTAAACTAACATATAAACCTTAGTCCATTTCAGGTACTTGATTATATTCTTTACCACAGTCCAATGCCCATGTCTTGGGTTAGACTAATATCTGCTAACCATGCCAACGATAAAGCAGTTATCCGGTCTAGTGCAAAGCATAGCATACATTAGACTTTCTACTGATGAAGCATAAGGAACCGCCTTCATTCTCTCTATCTCCTCAGGTATCTTAGAACACTGATCATTGGATAGAGTGATTCTATGCCTGAAAGGGAAAAACCCTTTTTTAGAATCCTGCATGCTAAAATGAGCAAGGATATCATCAATATACTTTGCTTGTGATAAGCCCAACATCCTTTGTTTTTGATCTCGCACAAACTTGATTCCAAGGATGTGATTGGCTTCTCCTAGGTCCATCATATGGAACTATCCAAATAACCTTACTTTTATCGTAGATAATCCCCCCATATCGTTTTCGATGAGTAAGATATCGTTTACATAAAATACTAGAAAGATCACCATGCTTCCATCACACTTCTTGTACACACAAGACTCATCTGGACTCTAATCAAAATCATAAGACTATAGTTTGATCAAATCGAGTATTTCAAGACCTCGATGGTTGCTTAAGTCTATAAATGGATCTCTTAAGCTTGCACAACATGTGCTCCTGGTGCTTTGCTATGAAATCATTTAGTCGTACCATATAGATACACTCATTAAAACTTTCGTTAAGAAAAGATGTCTTGATATCCATTTGACAAATTTCATAATTAAAATGAGCAGCAATGGATAAGAAAATTCGGATAGATTTAAGCATGGCTACCAGCGAGACCATTCTCTCATAATCGATCCCTTCTTTCTCAGTGAACTCTTTTGCAACAAGCTTAGCTTTAAAGGTTTCAACCTTTTCGTTTGCTCCTCTTTTCCTCTTGTAGATCTACTTTTCAAAAGACTCTCCTAAGAACATATACCGATTAGGTTGATGAACAATCCTCCCACTACGACGAGGCACTACCTGTGTCTGTGTACTAGAAGTAACACACTGTGCAGAATCTGAACCCTGTGCAACAGCACCCTGTTTATGATTTGTACCTGTCCCGATAATCCTCCCACTACGACAAGACAATGGAATATCAGTGACTTGTGATTTCTCTTCCGTTCTACTGGTATTTTCTTTCATTTCTTCCAGAATAATTTTATTATTGGGCCTGTGGTCCATAATATAACTCTCTTCTAAGAATCGGGCATTGGTGCTAACAATGACCTTCTGATCCTTAGGATTATAAAATAGACTACCCTTCGTTTCCTTGGGATACCTGATAAAAAAATAGACTTATGTCCTTGGTTCCAACTTACACGCGCCCCCAAATCTGAATGTATTTCAGACTAGGCTTACGCCCGGTCCATAATTCTGTGGAAGTAGAAGGTACTGATTTAGAAGATACCAAGTTCAAAATGTAAGTTGCTGTCTCTAATGCAAGTCCTCAAAATGAATTAGGTAAACCTGAATAACTCATCATTGACCTTACCATCTCCATAAGAGTCATATTCCTTCTTTCTGCTACACCATTATGCTGGGGAGTGCCCAGTGCAGTTAACTGGGATATATTCCCTTCTGATGACAGGTAGTTCTTAAACTCTCCAAAGAGGTATTTTTCACCACGGTTGGATCGTAGTGAATTGATACTTTCACCTAGACACTTTTCCGACTCCACCTTAAATTCTTTAAATTTCTCAAAACATTCAGACTTACGGTGAATCAGGTAAATGTATCCATACTTTGAGTAGTCATCAATGAAACTAACGATATACTCAAAGCCACCTCTAAGTCGGATTGTCATAGGACCACATAGATCAGAGTGAACCAGTTCCAACAGTTATTTAGCTCTATAGCCTTTGGCCAAGAAGGGCCTCTTATTTATCTTACCCTTAAGCAAGATTTACAAACTGAAAGTGCCTCCACTTTCAAGAACTCAAAGATCCATCTTCTACCAGTCTGTTTATTATTTTTAGATTAATATGACCCAAGCATAATTGCCAAAGAAATGTTTAGTTCATTAAAGAAGAAAACTTTTTCTTATATGGTAAATTAGATGTATTATTCAATTCAGTTAGTTGTAGTGTAGGAGAGATATGAGATACGACATACAGATCATCCATCAATGTACCAGAACAAATAAAATATTTATTTTTCTACACAACCATAGAGTCATCAAAATGAACAAAATATTTATCCTTTATTAAACTAGAAATCGAAATTAAATTTCTTCTAATCGAAGGTACATAAAGACAATCTTTTAGAAGTAATATCTTATCTCTACTAAAATTAAGAGTGATATCTCTTACTGCAACTGTTGCCACCTTTGTATTATTATCCATATGCAGGTATATTTTTCCATCACTGAGCTGTTTGGTTTCCTGGAGCCCCTGCAAAGAATTGTATAGATGATTAGTGGCTCCCGTATCTACACACTAGGATCCGATAGATAATACCGCTAAACATGTTTCAACCACCAGTGAACAAAAATTACCTGGTTTGTTCTACTTACTGAGAAAAATCGGACACTGCTTTTTCAATGCCTAAACTGGTTACAATTATAGCACTTGCCACTCGGCTTCTTCACACTAGTTTTTGGTCCTTTAACTGCTTTTGGACCTGTGCCTCCCTGTGTCTGAATTTTTTTTCTTCTTTATGCCTTTCGGCTTAGAGGAAGAACTTTTCTCAGCCACATACACAATACCTAACTTCCTAAGAACACCCTCGGCTGCTTGAAGTTCCTTAAGAAATTTTGCTAATGAAAAGCTGAGCTTATTCATGGTAAAGTTTAGGTAGAACTGCTTAAAACTTTCAGGCAGTGACTGGAGTATGATATCGACCTGGGTTTTCTCATCAATTTCAGCTCCTAGGATCTCCAGTTTATTCAGAAGACTGATCATTTTCAGAACATGATCCTTAACTGGGGTGCCTTCAGCCATGTTTGCATTTATGGGAGATTTTATGGTCATCTGCCTAGCAGCACGATTTTGATTCCCAAATATTTTTTTGAAGTTCATAATCATGTCATAGGCACTGGGCATAGACTGATGCTGATACTGTAAAATATTTAACATGAAAGCCAAAATGTAATAGCGAGCCATCTAATCTGCTTTCTGCCACTTCTGATGGGCCTGGAATTCCTGTTCAGTCGTCCCCACATTAGGTACCGGTGGATATATCTCAGTTAATAGGAACTTATAATCCTCAGCAGTTAATACAATGTCTAAATTTTTTTCAGTCAACATAGTTCGGTCCCATAAGTTTGGTTTTTTTTTTTTGAGTATTGAAGCGGGTTGATTGAAAGTCATTTTATTCTTGAGAATCACATAATTAAAAATAACCGTTAACTATGACGAGCAATACTTTGAATTTATTTTAATTTGGTTTCCTCTACCATTTTAAAAGAAATTTACCAACAGCCTGGTATCCTATGAATTGCATGCCTCAATGGGAGGACGTCTACTATCTATTGTTTGTCTAGACATGCCAATTTTTATTAATTTTACTATCTAGGCAACTAATCATGTCAAGTAAAATTAAATAGTTAACATAATTACGGTCTAGTAAATAATAGCAGTGATTAAGATGGAGATGATACTAATTATTTACAGTTAAGTATTAGCCACCACCTAATTTCAAATCAATCGATTCGCAATGAATCTTTCAGATGGAGAGTGATCTACACTAACAATTATCCAGAATTATCCCTAAAGGAGGTTTGTACTGACAATACCGCAATTAATCTGTTCGATGGGGAGAAAGGCCTTACTGCCAACACATAAGATTTAATTAGATCGCCCATAAACTGGTGATAGAGACCGCATGATTTATCTGTGAATAAATTTTCTCTCCCCCTTAGATTTTTAAAAAATTTTTAGGGTTATAAAATTCATTTAATTAAAATAAATTTATTAATTTCAAAAACCTCACGATATAAAAGAGTCCAAAACTTCTTTCTATGAACACGATTACAAAGATTCTGATTTACAAAACCATCTTTTCGTGTTTTAATACTGAACAAATAAAATTCAATGAATTCACAGTTTTTCCTTCAACTTTTCAGTTAAGGTAGTGATTAAAGGTATTCAATTATTTTATTTTCTATTACACATTTTTCGAGATATTCAATTTTATAAAAAATAATCTTAAACGTGATATTTTGTAAAAAAATAAAATATAAAAAGTTGTTCTATTTAATTAAAAAAAAATTATTTTATTTTTCTTTACAAAATATTTAATTAAAATCGAATTTTTTGAATTAATTAAATTAACAAGAAAAAATAAAATAGATATACATCATCCACGCAGTTTATATGAATATAAATGCAAGATATGCATATATCCCGATTTTATGATCAATTCGAAACTCAAAAGAGTTTCAGTCTTCTGTTGAAGATAAACTGTAATAATCTTTTTTCGAGTCAGCTTCCTACATTCTGATTATATCAGAATTTTCTGATACATTGTAATATACAAATATATCATATCAGGATCAAAACATATCAGAAAAACTCGATCAAACTAGCCTGGACCAGTACCACCTCCGTCGACGCAGCCGCTTCAGCCACTTTCAGGCGGCTTTTGCTACCTCCTCTGTGCTCCGTTTTTTACGTTATTTTTTTTTTCTGAAAAATAGCTCTCAAAAATACTATTTTTTTTTTCAAAAAATCAGACAGAAAGTAACCCAAAAAACAGCTTTGGTAAGACTTGAAACTGCCACCGCCGATGCCTAGCACCACCGCCGCCCGTTTGGGCATTTTTCGTGATGTTTTTGACTCCTGTTTTTTCTGAAAAAATAGCACTGATATTCAACAATATATTGTTTCAAAGAACACCTCAAAAATAGTTATGAAAAAGTCCCAAAAATAGCCTCGAACAGCCTGTGCCGCCGAAAATTGCTACCTATTTTCTACTATTTTGCCGCCTGTTTTGGACTATTTTTTATGGTTTTAAACAGTATTTTAAGGCATCTTTACTTTTATTTTATGCCTAAAAAAATTCTCAAAAAATAATCCCAAAAATATCTTAAAAAATCAACAAAACCAGCCCCGAACAGCCGCCGGTGGTGGCTGTTGTTGTCAAATTTTTACAGCTATTTTTGGACTTATTTTGCTGTTATTTTTAATACATAAATCTTGCATTAACTTACTAGAAAAAACTATTTTAAAACTATTAAAAAAATCACCGCGATTCGTGGCCCGTAAAACCCGAAACCACCGTCGGTGCTGCCGTATGTTCTTGGATATTCAACATGTTCTTAAATATTCTAAAACAATATTTAAAAATAAATAATTGCTATTACATCGAAAATCTATGTCCCGTAGACTCACATTCGATCTAAAAAAATTTAAACTATCACGATCAACTATGGGATTAAAAAATTAATTATAATCATCATCCAAATTATTCAATCAAATATAAATAAAGGATGATCATAAAAATAGGTTTAGAACGCCTGCAAAACAAAGTTAGCACAGTTCTAAATCTACCCGGTCCCTCGATAAACCGTAAACAAAAAATAAAATGATTTTGATACCAATTATTGGAGGCAAAACTGCCAAAATTATTATTTTTGTAAATGATTTTCGATAAAAAAAAACTGAATAGACAATTACCAAAATGGGTTCCAGATAAAACTTTTGATGTCGAACGATCAAAATAAAAACCTGTGCCACTACGGTTAATTTAGAAAAATACATTTTTAGTCGATTCTCCAACTACGATTTTTGATTTCAAGTTGAAGCTCCCGTCAGACCTTCTACTGTATTCCCTTATGCGATTTCTGAACGTAATGTGGATTACGATCCTTTGAGAACTCGTACCGGCAGAACCTGGTTAGCTTTAGTATTGAAGACAAGTTATGAATATAGTTCAACCTACTCGTATATTTATAGGGCTACAGCAAGAACCTGTGGAGTAATTATGATAAAAACTTCTAGTGTAACTCAGATACTTATCTAGCGATTTTCACGATTAAGAAAACCTATAAGCAGTATCTGTAATTATGAAAACCTTGTAGCAATTTTTGTAATTTTCATAAAACACTAAATTACAGTTCACCACTAAATAACTGTAACTGCACTCTAAGCTATAATTTCAAGACCATCTTGCGTTGAGTTCCTTTTATTAAATGTTTAACTCATCTCCCCACGTTAAGGTTCCCGATACCCGCCAATTAAATTTAATTACTAACAATTTAATTTAATCGGCATCTTTAAAATTTTTTAAATCCTTCCGCTTAACTTATTTGACTGTCGGATAATCAAATCCATTTATAGGGTTTAGCCCGGTCAAAACTTGTAATCTTCTTTAAGGGAGTATCGTTAATCCCGAACAATCGAGACATGGATTCTGTCAATAATTAATATTCACCATATAATTAATACCGCTATCTAACTCATTGGGAATATCCACCTATATAAGATCACACTCTCTAATGAATCAAAATAACGAATACTAAATATACACAAATTAATAATTATTTTAGAATTAAGAGTATAAGCACTCTCATAATAACCTTGATGTGTGAATTAATTTATATAGTCAGTATAAAATTAATTACCCAAATGTGTCCCATTTAATACACACAAAGTGTACTAGCACAGAAAGTCAAAATAATAGATGACGCTATTATTTATTTTCTATAACCAAGACAGGTCTACTAAAATTCTATGCTACAGTCGTACCGATAGTATGTCCATTTTCATTTAAATTGTGATCAAAAAGCTTATATTCTGCAAGAACAAAAAATATGATCTTCTGTATGCGAGCCATATTCTACACACCAGATTAAATACTGTACAGAATAAAAGACATTTATGCATAATATTAAAGAAATGATATTGCATACATTGCTCATTAAGATTCTCATAAAATGAAAATTTAATTTTATTAAAATTAAATTAAATACTAAAAACATAATTTTTAGTATACAATCCTAACAAAAATACCCTCGTTTGTACAACTTTTTTTCGCAAATGACAAACTGTGCAGATAATTTCCTTATTGCTCTTTCATCATTTTTTGCCAACAAACTTGGGGTATTTTCCTTTCTTTACGAAATTCTAAATATCGAAGTACCAAGGGAGTTCGTCTGTGCTTTCTTCGATTGCTCCTGTCATTTTATATGTCGGTTTTCTCTTTTGCTCAATTATCAGTGGCCTCATCCTGACCCCGGATGGTATGTCAATCATTGATGCTAGAGTAGCCAGTGCGTTGGTGAACTTGTTCTGTAGTCTTGGAACATGGGTGAAGATCGCTAATTTAAAGCATGGTATCAACTTCTCCTGCTCTTGATGGTAGAGAATCAGCATTATGTCCTTGACCTTCCATTCTCTTCTTGCCTGTGAGACTACCAATGCCGAATCTCCGATGACTTCCAATTTTTTTGCCCCCAGTTCCAAGGCTGCCTCTAACCCAGCTAAGCACCCTTTATACTCAGCTTGGTTGTTGGTAACTTTAAAATTGAGTTTTAAAGATAGACGAACATGTGACTCATCAGGAGTGACAAAGAGAACTCCTATTCCATAGCCATACTAATTGGATTCACCATCAAAATACAGAGTCCATTTGTCGTCCTTGACTCCCATGAGCTACTACTCATCGTGAAACTGGAACTCAGTGTCTTCGTCTCCTTCGATCGGTTGATCTGCCAAGAACTTTGCCACCGCCCTGCCCTTTACTAACTTTTTGGTGACATACTTGAGATCAAACTTTGACAGCAATAATAACCACCGGGCTAGCCTTCCTGTTAGTGTTGGCTTCTCAAATAAGTACTTTAACAGAACCATTAGGGAAATTATATTCACTGTAAAAGACAACATGTAATGCCTTAGCTTTTGGGAGGCCCAAACCAAAGCCTAACATGTCTTCTCTAGCGGTGCATATCGTATCTCAGACCCTATCATCTTCTTGCTCAAGTAGTAGACTGCCTTCAATTTCAGTTTCTCTTTCTTGTGCTAGCATGCATCCCATAATCAGTCACTGGTAAATAGAGAATCAGTGGCTTATCGGGCTCGGGAGGAGCCATAATAGGTAGGTTTTGTAAATACTGACGCACAGCTTCAAAGGCATCTTGGCATTTTTAACCCCATTCGAACTTGACCCCTTTTCTTCAGCAGGAGGAACAACGGCTCACAGGTGGTCGTTAGCTTGGCTATGAACTGACTAATGAACTGTATCTTGCTCAGAAAGCCCCTGACTTCTCGCTCGGTGTTTGGAGGAGGTATTTTTGTGATTGCTTTGATTTTCGACAGATCAACCTCGATGCCCAGTTGATAAATCATAAATTCGAGCATTTTGCCTAGTGTGACTTTGAAGGCGCACTTCTGTGGGTTGAGCCGCATCTTGTACTTTCTGATCCTTTCAAAGAACTTCTACAGTACTATAATATGGCCACCCTAATCCTTGAACTTCACTATCATATCATCTACATACACTTCGACTTCCTTGTGTATCATATTGTGCAACAAAGTAGTGGTAGCCATTTAATAGTTTACCTCTGCATTCTTCAGACTGAATGGCATCACACGATAACAGCAAGTGCCCCATAGTGTAGTGAAGGTCATATTTTCTCTATCTTCGGGGTCCATTAAGATCTAATTGTACCCAGAAAAGCCATCTATAAACAATAAGAGGGCGTGCCCCGCTGTACTGTCCATCAAGACAACAACATGCGGTAGTGGGAAGTTGTCCTTTGGGTTAGCTTTGTTAAGATCCCAAAAATATTCACAAACTTTGATACGTCCATCCTTCTTTAAAACTGGTAAAATATTAGCCACCCACTTCGAGTATTCGGTTACCATAAGGAAACTGGCGTTGAATTGCTTGATGACTTCTTATTTGATCGTTAGTGCCCACTCTGGTCGTATTCGTCTCAATTTCTGTTTGACTGGTTTGACATCAGGATACAAAGGGATATGGTGTTGGACAATCTCAGGATCAATACGGGGCATATCCTCGTAAGACCACGCAAAGACGTCTTTAAATTCTTTTAATAAAGTTATTAATTGCTCATGTTCAACTAGAGATAATGAAGAACTAATTTGGACAATTTGTGGATTAGTTTCATTACCCAGATTAATTGACAAAATTTTTTCAGTTATAAGTTGAGCGCATTTCTTCTTCTCTTTTTATTAAAGCTTTTATTTCTTCGGGACTCCCTGTCGAATTCAAAATCATTAGAAAGCATATGAAATAAATCAAAGAAAGTAGAGTAACCTAAAATCTCGTTCATTTCATTGATGTCAAAAAGAGACGAAATTATAAATTCAAAAGCAACGACAAGAAAAGATACACTGTCAAATGTGCCCTCAGACTCGACATCCAACTTGTCAGAATCGAGCAAAAACTCACACAACCTAGACTCGGACTCAAAACATGCATCATCAAAAGACCAATTTTTAACATCTTTTGATGCCATGTCCATGATGAGCCTAGTATAATCAGCTGGTGTGTCGAAGCCCATCATCAAGCAGTCCTGGTCAGTTATATGCATTTGGTTACTGAACAAAGCTTCTATGCTGATGCCACCCAGTTTGTTTGCCCAATCTTCTTTCCCCTAAATCTTCTTTCCCTTATTCTCTTTGGCAGCTTCCTCCTCGTCAAAATCAGATAGTTTGTGATTGAAGAAAATTTTGAGCCCCGACAGCCTTGGTTGGTCTCCTCATCAAACCATGGTTCTGGGAAACTACGGTAAGAAAAGTCTTCACCCTCCTTGACAAAGTAATCGTTCAATGTTCCTGCATACTTGCCTTTCTTCTTTCTTTGTCGTTTCCTTGGCTCTTTCAAATCCTCTTCTGTTGGTTTATACCCCAAGCCAAAGCGCTGTGAGATTGGTACCACCTGGATAGGCTCTGGAATTCCTTGCTATTGACGTCCTAACCTCATCCGCAGGAAATAAGACATGCAGCTCATCATTGTGATAGCATAGGGATTGATATAGCTTTCCTCCTCTTTTAAAAGCATGTGCACCGTCTGAGCCTCATCAAACTAGAAACCGCTCAGGAAAACATCCCCTTCTCCATGTTGAACTTCCAAAAGAGTGGAGCCATTCTTCCTCGGGGGTTGGATGTTGTCCTTCCCATGGATAGTTAGCACTGTCTTGTTTTTAATCAGTTTTAATTTCTGGTAGAGGGTAGAAGGTATCTCTTGAATGTTTGAATCGTGGAGCCATGGTCTTCCTAGCAACAGGTTGAAAGACACTGGAACGTCCAACACATGGAATTCTACAAAAATCTCCGATGGCCCAACCGATACTACAAATGACACCAATCTGAGTACATCTCGCCTTATATTATCATAGGCCCTGACCCTGTGATTATTGGGAATGAAATGATCCGGCTTCATTCCCAAACAAACTATTGTTCGAAGCGGGCAAACGTTTAGTGCAGACCCGTTATCAATGAGGGTTACTGGGACCTATTTTTCCAGGCACTTAATGGTGATATATAGGGGTTTATTATGATTTCTTCCTTCCAACAGCAAATCCTTATCAGAAAAGAAAATTACCTTGGGCTCTATAGCTGGCAAAATGAGCCTAATCAACTGTTCTAGAGTTGCGTCTATTGAGACATTTACTTTATTTAGCACCTTTAACACAGCCTGTCGGTGTTTCTATGAGGCCATCAACAAACCCTAGATGCTGATGTTAGCTTGGGTCTTTTTCAACTGCCTTAGCATAGCATCGTCTTCTTCTTCCTGCTCCTTTTCTTTTCCTTTCCCGCTTACTTGTTATATCTCTAATTGAGCCGGCATAAAGTGGCATCAACTCCTGGTCAAATGCTCAACACCTTTCTCGGGATCTCATAAACCCGGCTTGGCGTTCTTAGTCTGTCGGACCTCGGTGATGTACGGGGAACTCTCTAATTCCCACAAATCATCTAGATTGGTACACTCTGTCCTTTTTTTACTTTCTTCCTTATCCTCAATTGCCCATGTATTGTCGACATCATCTAACCCCCATATGTCTACTCCTCTATAACTTGTTGTTCCCAGGTAGCCTAGAACTCAGTCTACTCATCCCCATCTAACTTTAACGCCATTCGAACTAACCAATAAAATTGTATTTCGTCAACATAGACTTCCTCCTCAAAAAGCTGAAGAAGAGTAACACTGTCTAGAACGTGACTGAATCCATATGGCCGCACTGGGTAGTCCAACGGCCAGTCATTATTGTAATTGCGTTCTTCTTGGTTATCTACCTGAACCATTATCTCATATCCATCCCAGGCTGCGTCATTTCATTCTTCCACGTCCCAACCATTTCCAGTCATAATCAGTGAACAAGACAGTTGATCCTCAGCAACTACAACATACGGGCGCGACAAATATGCTGGACAGATATAACAGCTAGGATATTCTAATTGCTCTACATAGATACAGTTCACACTGGCCTTCTTAACATGATTCAACAATGGATTGGTTGTGACGTTCGACTTTTGAACAGCAGAGGGAGGTGGAATGACCTTGTTGTCAATGAGGTCCTGGACTTCATGGCGAAGTCGTAGGCAGTTATCGGTTAAATGTCCATGGCTCTGATGGAATGCACAGTACTGAGAAGGGTTGTATCTTGGTGGCAGGGGATTTAGTAGCGGCATTGGATCTAGAAGTTTTATCAGCCCTTTCTCGACAAGTCAATTTAGGGCTGTAAACAGAGGTATATTGAGGGGAGTGAAAGCTCTCCTCGGCATCCTTTGCTACGGTGGTTAGTTATTTCTGGGTGATGAGGAAGATAAAGAGTTTGGCTGTTGGGATTGAGGGTAAAAAAGGTTCACATCATTTGACCGGAAAATAAGATTTGTAGAAGGGGTGGGCTGATTCTAATTCGGATTGTTGGTAGGATAAGGTCTTTTCTGTTTCTAACTCGGTTTGACTTTCTCTATATCTCCCGACTAGATTGCATCTTCAATTTGAACCTTAGTGTTGAACAACTGCTCAAAAGTGGAGAGCAGCCGTGTGATCAAATAGTGCTTCAGAGGGGATTATAAATTCTTTATCACAATTCTTACCTGCTTCTTTTTCGTCGGTCGATTCGTCATTTTGGCTGCCTTTCCTCTCCATCAGGTCAAGAAATCCACAAACGATTCTAGTCCCTCTTGTCGAATGGTTTTAAGTTCTCGGGTGGTGACATCTAGTTGGACGTTGTAGCTATACTGACTGACGAATGCTGTGACAATATCTTTCCATGTTCTGGCTTTAGCAATATCAAGAGAAAGGAACCACTTCTGAGCTGCCCCTGAAAGAGATCGGTGGAATAGCTGAGCCTTCAACTGGTCATCGATCCCCATGGGAGAGAGGGTACCAACGTACATTTTCAAATGAATTCCAGGATCTTTGGTTCCATCGAACTTCTTTATTTCTAGCACCTTAAAATTTTTTGGTAGTTTTGCATCTGAAAATAAGCACAAGCCTTCCACGTCCAGCATATATTCCTATTCTCCTTTTGTCTTTCTCAGCACCTTTTCCATCCTATCAATCTTTTCTGCCAGCACGGATTCCCTAGATTGGGCTGTATTTTCCTCTTCTACCATAACCTGACGAGGAACCTGAGGTGGTACGAAAACTTGTGGTCTATCCTGACCCTGATTATCTCTCTAAAAACCCTCTCTATTCTCATTTAGATCATCTTGCTGCTCGTTTACCCTTGAAAAGCAAGCCTCGATTGCCCGAATCTAGGCCTGACACTGGTTTTGAACCTGCGTCTGCTGTTCGACTGCCCTCTATATCTCAGTATATGCTCTCATCAAGGCTGTCAAATTCACTTCGTTCTCTGCCATCTCAGATGATTCTACTATCCATTCAGATACCCTGTAGAGTCTTTCTATTACTGATCTAGCCCAAACGCACACTGGATGCGATTCTTCTGACTCAATGATCTAAAATCGGAACGGTCTTGGAATCCCAAGAGAAGAAAAGCAAGCATTAGAAACTTCTTGGAAAGATCCCCAATAATAGATAGCAAAATAACTGACTGCATGCAGCAAAACAGAAGAATGCCCTGGCTGGGCCCAAATTAACAAAAAATCGAAAAGCACAGCACTCAAAAACCCCGAAAGAAAAGCCTGAAAACCATACTAATGTTAGGATTGTATACTAAAAACTATAGATTTTGTTGGTTTTAGTACTTAATTTTAATTTTAATAAAATTATTTTTTTATTTTATGAGAATTTTAATGAGTAATGAATGCAATATCATTTCTTTAAATGTTATGCATGAATGTCCTTTATTCTGTACAATATTTAATATGGTATGTAGAGTACATCTTACACACAGAAGATCAGATTATAGGTTCTTGCAGAATATAAATTTTAGTTTACAGTTTAAAGGGAATTAGACAAACCATCGGTACGACTGTAGCACAGAATTTTAGTAGATCTGTCTTAGTTACGGAGAACAGATAATAGCGTCGTCTATTGTTTCGACTCGTTGTGCTATTATACTTTATGTGTATTGAATGAGACCACATTGAGGTAATTAATTTTATACTGACTATATAAATTAATTCACACCTCAAGATTATTATGAGTGTTTATACTTTTAATCCTAAAATAATTATTATTTGCATATATTTAATATTCGTTATTTTAATTCATTAGAGGGTACAATCTTTTATGGGTCAATAGTCCCGGTGAGTTGGATAGCGGTATTAATTATATGGTGAATATTAATTATTGACGGAATCCACGTCCCAATTGTTCGGGATTGACGATACCCCCTTAAGGAAGCTTATAAGTTTTGACTGGGTCAAACCCTACAGGTGGATTTAATTATCCGGCTGGCAAATAAGTTAAGCGGAAGGGCTTAAGAATTTTTAAGAAGCCGATTAAATTAAATTGTCAGTAATTAAATCTAATAGGTGGGTATCGAGAATCTTAACGTGGAGAGATGAGTTAAGTATTTAATAACAGGAGCTTAATGCAATTGGTTTTAAGATATGGCTAGAAGTGCAGTTACAGTTCTTTAGTGGTATGAACTGTAATTTAGTATTTTATGAAAATTGTAAAAATTGTTGCAAGGTTTTCATAATTGTAGAAACTGCTGAGAGGTTTACATATTTACAGAAATCGCTGGAAAGGTATCGTAGTCACACAAGGAGTCTATGTCATAATTACTCCACAAGTCCCTGCTGTAACCTATAAATATATGGGTAGGCCGAACCAATTTCTGTTGTTGTCTTTCAAAATTAAGATTGATCAGGTTCTGTGGGTAGTAGTTCTCGAAGGATCGTAACCCACACTACGTTTAGGAATCGCATCGGGAATACAGTAAAAGGTCTATTCGGAGCTTCAACTCGGAGAATCAAAATTCGTAGTTAAAAAAATGACCGAAATGTATTCATCTAAATTAACTGTAATGGCACGAATTTTCTTTTGATTGTTCGACATCAAATTTTTTTTTATCTGGAGCCTGTTTCGGCGATTGTCCATCGAGTTTTTTTAATCGAAAAATTGTATTCAAATCAATGATTTTGGCATTTTGCCTACAATAATTGGTATCAGAGCCGTTTTGATTATGTTTATTGTTAATCGAGGGGTCAGGTAAATTTAGAACTGTGCTAACTTTGTTTTACAGGTGTTCTAATTATGGTTTTATAATTGTTATTATATTCATATTTGATTAAATGTGTGAATAATAATTATAATTTAATTTTTAATCACGAGGGTTGATTGTGATAATTTTAGGCTTTTTAGATCGATTGTGAGCCTTTGGGACATAGATTTTGGATGTAAAAGCTTTTATTTATTTTTTAAATATTATTTAGAATATTTAAGAACAAGTTTGAAAGTCCAAGAACACGAAAAACGGGTAGTGACATAGCCGGTTGATCGGGTGGTGGTTTCAGAAGTTTTCGGGCCACGGATCGCGGTGGTTTTTCTACGGTTTTGCAATAGGTTTTTTCGATAAGTTCCTGTAAGTTTTATGTATTAAAAACATCAGCAAAATAGGTCTCAAAGAAGCCGAGAAAAACTAGCAAAAATAGCCACCACCGGTGGCTTTGGCTATTGCGGTTTAGGGCCAGTTTTGGTGCTTTTTTGGGACGATTTTGGAAATGATTTTTAAGCAATTTTTGGGGCATAATATAGCAGTAAACACAGGCTGAAAAAATAGTCCAAAATAGTGGGAAAAAGTGTAGCAAAAGTGGCATGAAAATAGCGACAACAAGCAGCAGCGGCAATGGCTGTCTAGGCTATTTCGGGGGCTGTTTTTGAGATTTTTCGAGATTATTTTTGAGGCGTTCTTCATAGCATGGTCAAATGGTACGTAATAACTTTTTTGCCGCACCTGTACAAGCGTGCGGCCAAAAGGCTTGTCTGTCTTCCCGACATAGCCCCGAGATAGTAAATTGACCAGGGTATCGGGTTGACCAAGCAGGGGACTGAGAACAATACAAATGAGTTCAAGAATGCATATGAAAAAGTCAAATTAAGAACCAATGATATTTTCAAGTTTAACTCTTTTATTTGATTTTGTAAACCAGTCCCCAGCGAAGTTGTCAGAAAATACTGTGGCGCTGGAATTTAGGGTTTGGTTCAAAACTAAAATTGGGAATTCAAGAGTTATGTTGAAAACTTTTTCAACACCTTAAAAATCAAAAGATTTTGAAAACCCTTTTTGTAAAAAATGGAGTCGCCACTTAATTTTTGAAAAAAATCAAGAAAAACAAAAATGAGCCACTGATCTTTAAAACGTTTAATCAGAGAAAACAAGGGTTCGGGGGCTAAGGTACGAATAGAAAAAGGTGTTAGACACCCAATTCGCCAAACTGTGAAGTTGGCATCTACTAATTATCATTGGTTCTTTAATTATATTTCTCAAATGCAAGCAAGTACAGAAAATGAAGGTAAAGAGAGAACATCTAAAATTAAATAATAAAAATACATAGCATAGGTATATAGAATACCAAATAAAGCATAAAAAGAAATCCTAGATCCTAATGCATGAAAATTCTAATTAAAGAATATATGGAGCAAACCGCATGCGACAATTAAAGAATAAAATCATTAAAAGTAACTAATAAACCCTAATCATGTCAAATAACACCAATGATGCATAGTAAGCATGATATGGGACTAAGAAAAGGAAAATAATCCTAAAGGTTTCTAAACTCTAATTATGCTGGAACAATACTACAAATGATATACTAGCAGTCAACAGAATACTATAAAGAGCAAGAATAGCCTACTGGAACAGAATTAAACTTACTGGAAATAAACAAAGGTGGCGACCGTAACCTACAGAGGTTGCGGTCGCAAACATATTTGGTTTAAAGCGTGCAGACGCAACATTAATGGTTGCGACTGCAATAATGTCAGTGTCAGAAATTTACGACCGCAACATTGAAGGCTGCAACCGTAAATTCTGTAGGCACTATTTTGCTAAGTTTTGATGGAACAGTGTACTGGGCATGGATGTGTGACACATATACAACATAAAACAAAGAAACAGAAGCATACTGTTATGACTTCAACCAGAATGCAATGAAATCACGAAGAATGTGAAGAGAGAAGTGTCAGGGATCTAACAGAATACTTGGAATGTAACAATCCAAATGAATCCTCGAGTCGTAGAGTGTGGTGATCAGCTATTCGATCCTCGAGCAGCCGTCCAATTCTAGTATCTGAATCAGAGTCGAGCGAGTATGTGAATCGAAAAGAGAGTCGGGAGTGTACGTAGTGTCGTACCCTCCTCTCGGTAATTTGACAGAGTACCGGTATTCAGAATTTGTTCTCTAAAAATCGTACCTAATGTACGTTTATATAGAGTACGTCAACCAATGAGGTGCTGGCACGTTTTGGGATACGTCATATTCCTTGGAGTTTACGCTCATAACCTTTGAAGATTGTGGCCTTGAGGTTGATGTTTGCGACCGCTCAAAATGTTAGGGTTTTCACAAGGTTCAATTCGCGATCGCACTAATAGAGTGTACGGTCGCGAGGTTCAAAGGTTGCGGGTGTAGTTACTTGGACTAGTGAACAATCAGGTCGCAACGTTTGAAGGTTGCGGCTGCAATGGTTTTAGAATTTGGTTTAAACACTGGACTTGGATTGCTTCTCGACGATCGTTCAAAGATATCATTCCACTTAGTTTTTATCATTGAACTCATCTGGATAAGCCTAAGATTCGGTGGAGTCAAATTGAGGTGTCTACAATGTATACACAATCAGTACCATTTTTGTTCATAAATTATTGATTCACCATTTTTTTGTCCATGCCCATCAAACAACATAAATTATAACAAAATATAAAATCATTGAAGGAAACAAGGTCAATCCCATTCAAAGATTAAAATGGGCAGCACTGGTCCTAATTTATTATGGCCACCGAAAAAGCCTCATTAGATAAGTTTAAACCTTTTTTTTGAAATAGCCGTACATATTAAGGAATTCATTCACCTAACACTTAATCTTGCAAAAACACAGTGTCATATAGCAATAGTTTGGAAAAACACAGTGTCACACTATCTTGCAAAAACACCATCTGGCTATGGTGGACATGTTAAACCCATTCACCGAAACAAAAGGTCAAAAACCCCTTCCTACTTTCCTACCCATTCTCTACCAAGATTCTCATCCATCCATTTACTCCCATACTGTTCAGAGTTAAAATCAAAGGATATTACTAATGTGAACCATTATTCAGGCAAATAACCATCTTAAAGCATTAGAACAATGACGATCTCGTTTGATATTACTATAAGCAGCAATAGATGTAGAACGAAAAAATGGTGCATGCATTAATTTCATATTTGATTATATTATCAAATATAATTATTTACTCATTAATGGAAAAACATGATGTTCTTAACTATGACTCTGATACCATATGTAAATTACTTTCTTTATGCAATAATATTTTGTCAGGATCTAGAACAATTATGATTATCACAAATACCGTAACATAATGTGGAAAACAAATTAACATACTTGAATTCATTATCGCTATTGCTTTGTGAACAGTAGACTTGAGATGTTAATGAAATAATGGTTTTCCTCTCTTACCCTCTTTTTGTCTATCAAATATTCAATCTCTGGATGGGATCGCTGAATATACTTTTATAGGTGGAGAGATGACCAATTTCCTAACCTCATTAGCTTTCTACTAACCCATCAGAGTTGGAGTTTTACTTAAAAATAACTTATCAGTTATCTAATTAAATAAGGATAACTGTAATGGATTGATAATTATCTTATTAAACATTTAATATATGTGTCGTAATTATGTGGGACATAAATTAAATAAATATTTAATCTAGCATTTATCTCTTATATAAGTCATTGGATGTAGTATTCATTGCAAGTAGGTGGAGACAATAAATGTTTATAAATGCCAAGATTGTACCGTTCTAAAATCCTTTTACACAAGAATTTGAATTCTTCCAGAAGGCAATAACACTTTAGGGAAAGGTGTCACGACCCATTTCTAATAACGGCGTTCGTGACCAGCCAGTGAGTTAAAAACCCACCCGAGGCCTCATTAACTTTTTTTTCTTTCTTCTTCACATATATAAAAATTCATATTTTACTATTTTCAAAAAGGCTAAACCAGTAACCTTTACAAAATTTTTCAGAGCTTACTAGTGCATATACTAAAATTATGTTCATGTTCATGAGTACAACATATGAGGGAGAATATAAGGCAATAAAAGAAGAAGCAACAAGGTGCATCCATTCCAGTTGATTTGTTTTACGCGTCACCTAAAATTTGATTTTAATAACAACATTAGTAAAGGTAGTATGAGTGCATAGATATCTGAGTTATTATCCGCATTTCAATTTTTAGAATAATGTCCGAATAAACGGTTTACCAGCAATCCGGGGAGCTACCCCGCAGTGGAAAATGATCATTTTCTAATCACTTGGTCGTGACCCACCGCCCTTATTACATCACCTCGCTGGTATACTTTATCGTCCCCCAGCGACCGGAACGCCATTTATACTATCATTCTCATCTTTATAACATCACATTTCCATAATTATTTTAAACAGTAATTGTGGTGCACTTTAAAATCATTATAAAGCGATAATTGAAAACTCAATTAACTCAGATATCAGAAAACTCACCTGGTTTTAGAGTTTGATTAAAATTTTTTAAAATCTGTACACAAAGAAAGAAACTAGTCATAGCATCATTATCGTAAAATAATAATTTTTCTATATAATGAATATAAATAAAATTCTCATTTAAGGTCTAATAAAAATACTTACTTGATTTGAGGCTATTCAACAAGGAAAAATTTTTGGTCAAAAGCTAACTAACTAAATTTTCGATACTAAAAGTTCTTATTTTAGTAAAAACTTAAGAAATATTGAAAAGATTATTTCATACCTTTTTTAAACTCTTATTATTTTTTACATAAAAGAGTTGATTTTAAATAGGAAAACTAAAGCTAATTTAAATATGTACTTTTAAAAAAAATCGTGGTCTAATTTAACTAAAATTTATTAAAAGGAGAAAACTCTTATTCTAGAATAAAATTCTTTAAAATAAGAAGAAAAGAATAGTTTGTTTAACTTCTCAATTTTCTTATCTCAAGTTTCTGTTAAAAAAATTAAATTTCCTTTTAACATTTTTTTTAATTAAAAACTTCACAAGTAACCAACTTCTCTCAAACATATGCTGAGAGCCTCGACTAATACACAGAGCCTTGATACACACATAGCAACTCAGACGCGAACACACATATTCAAAACTGACACACGCAGATTCAAAAACACACACACACACAGGCATTTCATTTGCATGATGAATTTATATTCACCGCAAGGAAGCAAAATGGAAAAAAAAACAAGGAAAAACACTTTAAAAAATTTGTCATAATTTCGTTTAAATTTGATTAAAACCTATGTAAAGACATGATTTTTAATAAGAAAATTTTTTAACTCTATTAATCTTTATAAAATTACCTTATTTAATTTTTTTCTCTTTTTTTTAATAATCATTTTAATTTAAACAATTTAAAATTTAGTTAGACTCAACCAACACCAATAGAGCATCCGTGAGCAACCCGCAACTCAACACACCAACCGATAACACAATACACACACAGTGGCTATCCTCAGGAAATCATGCATCTGGTTCTAAATGAAATGGCGCGGGTTGGTGATTCTCGGTGGTGCATGGGGACAGTGATATTGTGCGGTGGTTGTTGCCGTGGTGGTCTATGGTAATGGTGTTCGGGTAGTGTCGGCGGCGTGCAGCTGGTCTCAGAGAGAGACATATATATACATTATGGAAAGAGAGAGAGAAAGAGAGAGAAAGAATACATATGAGAGAGAGAGAGAGAGAGCAAAGAGGGAGAAACAGTAGAGAGAGAGACAGCAGCAACGGAAAGAGGAAGAGACGGCAGAGACCAGTGGTCGTCCCGGCGATGAACGGCGGTGGGTGGAGAGGTGTCGGCGGGTGAAGGTTGGTGGTGGCCGGAGTGGCGCCGGCGGTTAGTGTGCTGCGGCGTGGGGGTCGGCTTCGGTTCAAAGCTTGAAGAGAAAGTACTCAGCTTCTGTTGGTAGAGTATATAATATGATATTATATAAGGCTAATGGTATATATATATATATATATATATACTCTCAGAAAAAAAAAAATTGAGAAGCTTGTCTGGACAGAAGTTTGTGTGTGCATAAGAACTGAAGCTTCGCCGAGTATATATAGGCATAGCGTTGGGACAGATGGTTCTGCGCATGCTAAGAACAGTTTTTTTTTGGCTACCAAGTGTATAGTGGCTTAAATTTATACTTCATAAAATTTTTGATGTAATATTTTTAATTTAAAAAAAATATAAAAATTTAGGTAAAAATGTTTAATGTATTTTCATGAATTATCATATAATTAGAATTTTTTTTTATCTTTTTAATATTTTTTATCGCGGTTTTTCGATTATTAGTATTTTCAACAACCGTAAAATTTTAAGTTTAGAAAATTCTTAAAAATTTGTGAAAAACTTGTTATAATATTTTATGATTTATCATGGAGTCAAATTTTGCAAGAAGATTTTCTAACTAATTTTTGTTTCGATTCTTTATTATTTAAAATTTTAATAGATGTAAGTTTTTGGACTTAAATTTTAAACTTAAACATAAGGTTTTGTAAAATTATTCTGGGTCTATAATTAATTATTTTTGTTACTTATTATTCTTATTTTTAAAAGTCGGGTGTCACATCCTCCCCTCCTTTAAGAAGTTTGGTCCTCCAAACTTAACTTAGATAAAATAAAGAGATATCGGACTTTATGTGAAAAGTTCTGGGTATTTGCTTCTCATGCCGACTTTATTTTCCCACGTAGCTTCGCCTCTTGAATGGTTGTCCCACCATACTTTGACAAGTGGGATGACTTTGTTACAGAGTCGCTTTTCTTGGCGGTCTAGGATGTGTATCGGCCGTCCTTCGTAACTCAGGTTTTGGTTTATTTCCACAGGTGGTCGTGTCAGGACATGAGTTGTGTTGGCGATGTATTTTCTTAGCATTGATATGTGGAAGACGTCGTGAATCTGGATGAACTCAGGTGTTAAAGCTAAACGATAAGCTACGGGTCCCACCTTCTTTAGGATTCGAAGGGTCCGACATAACGGAGATTTGGTTTTCCTTTTCGGCCAAAATAAAGAATACCTTTCATGGGAGATATCTTTAAGAATACCATGTCGCTTTCCTGAAACTGAAGTTTTCGTTGCTTTGCATCGGCATAGCTTTTCTGTCGATCTTGGGCAATTCTGAGGTGTTCTCGAACCTGATGAATCTTCTCGATTGATTCTTGGACAAGTTCTGGCCCTGTGAGAGGGCTTTCTTTTGCTTCTTCCCAGCAAACTGGGGTCCTACATTTTCGTCCATATAGTGTTTCGAACGGCGCCATTTTGATACTAGCCTAGAAACTTTTGTTGTAGGCGAATTCTATTAGCGGTAAGTGCTCTTCCCAGTTACCTTGAAAGTTCATGGCACAAGCTTTGAGCATATCCTCCATTGTTTGAATAGTTTGCTCTGATTGTCCATCCGTTTGCAGGTGAAAAGCAGTACTGGAGTGTAGACTAGTTCCCATATCTTCTTAAAAGCTCTTCCAGAAACGAAAAATAAATCTTGGATCACGATAAAAAATGATTGATGTCAGGACTCCGTGCAGGCGTACGATCTCTCGAGTATAAAGTCTGGCCAATTGGTCGATCGTATGTGCGTTCTTTACTGGTAAGAAGTGCGTTGTCTTCGTGAGTTGGTCGACAATGACCCATATGAAATTATTTCCCTTAGAAGTTCAGGGTAATCCAACCATAAAATCCATCGTAATATTCTCCCACTTCCACTCTAGAATTTGTAGGGGTTGTGACCCCGCTCCAGCAAGGCACCAAACCTGTACAAAGGGATGTGATCCCGCCGCAGACCGACGGCCAAAGAGAAGAACAAGGGATAAAGATATTAAGAGACCAAACAAGAACTTCTAAGCAACCACAACACCTTAATGTCAAACGAGGTATACATGAGTCACTAGGGATTCACCATTCCAATGGCATACATTACTTCTAAAACATCAAAAACCTCCAGGGTCTTATACATGAAGCTCTGCCAAAACTAAAAACTAAACAAAAAAAAAACTGAACCAAAACTACTCGATGACGCCTGTGGTGGACCAACTCCTAGTCGTTCCTGGTATTTGCAACCACAGAGGTTACAGAAGAGCGCACTTAGCATTATCATGAACAGAAAAGACAGTTACTTAGCTAAGGATAACTGAAATTTTTTTCTAAAAACAAGTCATCACATTTTCCACAAAAATATAGAAACTGATGCATTTTCTTGAACATGAAAATATCACAGATTATACAGAATCTTCTCAGTATTGCAAACAGAAATATGTTCCTGGCTCAACCGCCACAAATTTAAAATGCATGACCACTTTCTCAAATCTAAACTCAAACCCCAACAATGTCCAAGTAGTCGTCAACCTCACGACCGGGAGTTTTGACGGTACCGTAACCTCAATTCTCAATGCACGGATAGCTACGTGATGGAATGAGGGCCACTCTCCCCCAAGCATGAGTGGTATGTGCTATAACTTGGGACTCAGCCCAAAAGCTTTTAAGGCAAAAACACCTGCTCAACGGGAAACCTCCCCCATAGAGATAAACAACACCCATAGTTGGGTAACCTCCCTCATAGGGACGAACAACACCCATAGTTGGGTAACCTCCCTCATAACGGGATATAAAGGGCCGAAAACCCTTGTAAGTTGAAATTTTGGAATAACCACACAACATTAACCATACTTTCATAGTAACATCATGCTAGCTCAAGATATCATGGATAGCACACTTGAATTAAAAACATTATGACTTTTGAAAACAACAGGTTCATGCGATTGTCAAACTAGTCATAGTTCAAAACATGCGCTTCAAAGCATTTTTAAGCATCGTTTACATAAACTCAAGTTCAAGATAATAGCTAAGCACTCTCACCTTATCTTATATGCATACGAACCGAGCCTTTGTCAACGAGCTAAGCTTGCTCCTCATGTAACAAAACTTTCATGCCTAGCGAGCAAACATGACTTAACCGTCAACACGCAGTTCTATCCCTCTTAGAACGTGAAGTACTAAAGCGATTCTGACAATTGAATATTTTCTTGATTTTTAGGAACCATGGTTACTTTCTTTTTAGGTTTAAGGGGTACTACGCACTTGCTCAATCCTTCACTTGTTTAACAATTTAACTTAACCATTTATTACTCTCTCCCAATCATTAAATTTTAAAGTACCGCAGCATCTTGAGGTACTTAGACTTGGAATTGGATTATGATTTTTGGTGACGATTTAGATTAACGTATTCCCTACAACTTTTATGTTCAACACCAAAGCCAAAATCTAAGGCAAAAGGGTGAAAAGCTTGATGGAAACGAAAATGGTTCAGCACTTGCTCAGAAAATTGGTAAAAAAAGTGTCTCTATTGGTCTCGGTTTAGGGGTATCATATCAAGTCCAAATGAGTCCATTTTTGAGTATGTTCTAGTTCAATATTTTCTCTACAAGTTCCATGTTTAGAGCTAAGAGTAGTTGTTTGGAACAAGTTATACTTTTTGGCTATTTTAGAAAATAGGGTCTGTCAGTCGCCAAAACATAGCAGAGCCGATTTTGGACAGAGGGTTTGAAACGGTTTTTGGAGAATCATCCCGAGGCTTTAAGGTCTGATTATTGGGTATCCAATACTTCAATATATTAGCTACAATGTTTATGTAGACCACTTTTGGAGTAGGTCACTAAAAATAGGGGTTTTGTACTACACAAAAATGTGTGACAGAAGTGTTCTTTGAGGGCTGAAACACAACAGAGAGTTTCAAAGGGATTTTGACCTATCAAAACTCATTATTTGGCGTTCATTTTTGGTGGGTAGCTAGATACATCATGTTGTATACAACCTTTATGTTTCGGCCAAAATTTGGATCTCATTTTAAACTAGGGTTTTTAGGTCTGTATTGTTGACTGGTCTGAAACCGACACACTTTGGTAGAATTGTAATATCTCGAGTTCTACTTACTCAAATGAGTTCAAACCAATTTTGGATAAAAGATAACACAAAAAATAGGTCTGAATATAAATAACACGCTTGTAGCATGTTTCTACATTGAGTTATGATATTCCAAAGATGAGGGCAGAAAGCTCAAAACTCCTAAAACTCAGGCCTATTTTAATTCTAGCCTCTTAGTGTCAAGTGTGTAAGTTTTTGACCCATTTTCTTTTTTTACATGAATTGTACTTCAATATATCAATATTCCAGAACTTATAGAAATTATGGAACCCATGGAGAAACCCACACCAACTCACAACTTCAACATTCAAACTGAACAATCCCAAAAAAAATCCAACCATGACGTCTTTATTTTTGAGTTTTGATTCTTGATCTTAGATTTGTGTTTGAGAATGGTGGGAGAGATGTTTAATTTATGTAAAATTAGAAGTATTAGAGTCTCTCTTACCTTGTTGAGGATTACTTATTGATGATGAAAACCATGGACTTAGCTTTTAAAGCTCCCATCTTCAAGTTTCTTCTTCTTCCTCCTTTCTTCTTCATTTTCTTTCTTTTTTCTCTCAAACTTCCATGGACCCTCAAGAACACTCAAAATTTGGTCTTTCTCCCTCTCTCTCCACGGAAATATCAAGGGGGAAGAAGGTGATTGGGCTTAGTTTATATAGGAAGGCGAGGGAACAAAGTAACTAGATTTTTTTGGTACCTTTTCTTTCCTTCACATGGGCTAATTAATGTAATTCAAGTTTTGAAGGCACAAAATTAGATTTGGGGAAGCTAAATACAGCTAGGGTCAGTTTGGGGGGACAAAAATCTGATCCCCCATCAATTAAGGGATTTTGCATTGGTTTGCATGCCTTTTTGTGCAAGAAAATGCATTAAAAGTTAATTTGATGTATCTTTTTAGTGTTTTTTCCCTCTGAAACCTATTATATTAGTATGTTTATGAGAAATATAGTATTTTCATATATTATCATAGTTTCCATAGTAATTGATTAAATAGATGTAGTATTTTAAGTCAAATTAAGCTATTTCGGTAATATCTGACTTTTTGATTTATTTTGTTATGCATGAACTTTAATAGTGATTCGTTTGCTTTTGTTAAGCTATAACACCATATTATTATGTATATTACTTGCTCCATAAGTATTGGATCATCATAATGCTTAACTTAATACTTTTCTCACCATTTTAAGCTAAAAAGAAAGAAAAAAGTCACTTTTTGGTGCTCTTCCCAAGGTGGTCGGCCATTAAGGGGTATTTTTGTTATTTTTGATATTATTTTGTCCTTCGCTACTTAATTGTACTTAAATTCTTGATTTAGGGTACCCATGTATTAAAATTTAGATTTTTAAGACTTTTCGAGCTTAACTCTTGTCTTAAACGACTTGGACTTATAACTTTGGATTCTTATCCTCAACATTAGGGGTTTAATACATACTTGTGTGGTTCCCACTCTATCTCGGGTCTTGGGTTCGAAAGGTTAAACGGTCGGGTCGGTTCTTCTTACCGAACTTAGGTTTGAGATTTCTTTTCTTTTGAGATGTTATTTCTTTCCTATTCATATTTTTGAGTTTGGGTTATTACAATTTACCCTCCTTTAAGATATTTCGTCCTCGAAATTTACATTCGTTGCTCGAAGAGACGTGGATATTTTTCATGATAAGGCTTTAAAGCCAAAGCCACCGTTCAAACTAATAGTTTCTAACTCACGACTCTATACAACAATTCAAAATGCCATTAAAGGCTAACACTTACCCTTAAAAGGAATTACAACTCAATGCCTTTGAAGACCAACCCTCACCCTTACCGAGCTTTGCACAATACCTTTCTAGAACTTACACACACACCCTTACCGGGCAAATTTTTTTTGGATTAATCGTACCCTTCTATGGTGGTATCTTTAAGAACACACGGTCCCCCACTACAAACTCTAGGTTGCATCTTTGATTATCTGCACAACTCTCTTCAATCTCTCTCAGATCAACTCAATCTTATCAGTGGTAATTTGAACTATCTCGGGTACAAACAACTTTCTCTCTCTGACTTCTTTTCAACAAATTGGGTTTCAACATTTCCTGCCGTACAACGCTTCGTAAGGGGCTATCCCTATAGTTGACTGAAAACTATTGTTATATGCGAACTCGATCAACGATAAATGTTCCTCCCAACTTCCAGCAAAGTGTAGAACGCATGCTCTAAGCATATCTTCTAAGGTCTGAATTGTTCTCTCCGATTGACCGTCAGTCTGTAGATGGAAAGCCGTGCTAAACTTTAAAGTATTCCCCAATGCTTCTTGTAAGCTTGGCCAAAACCAAGACGTAAAATGTGGGTTTTTGTCCGATACTATAGAAACTGGTACTTCGTGTAGCTTAACGATCTCATCGATATGAAGCTATGCAAATCGATCCGCAGAATACATCATCTTTATTGGTAGGTAGTTGTAGACACCTTAATTTGACCCCACCCAATCTTAGGTGGATCCGATGATGAAAACAGGTGAAACAAGTGCTTTAGTTCGATCATCGGGAAGTGATCCAAGCTCAAAATTTGAACCTTAACCATAAAAAACCTTCAAAATCAATAACTTGTTATCCAAGCAATTCCCAAACATGGCGACCGCCAACTCCATTGTAGCGACCGCCAATAGAACCTTGTGGAACCTTTTCCAACATGGCGACCGCCAACCCCAACATGGCGACCGCAAGCTCACATTGTGGCAGCCGCCAACTCCAAATAGCCTGACGTATCTAAAAACGTGTCAACATCTCATTGGTTAAAAAATTCTATAAATACCGTACCTCTAGTACGTTTTCAAGGACAAAAAATTAGAGAGAGGTTTAGTGAGAAAAATTCTGTCGAAACGCCGAGTAAATTCGAGCCTCGACGCCAAAGCCCTACCGAAATACCGTAAGCCGAGTCTCCGAAGTCCTACAACCCTTGTTGGGACCACTACCCGATGATTGGAGTATTGGAGCACATTTCTCCAATTTGAGAATTCCGTAACAATCCAGGTATTCCGCTTGGATCCCCGATCTTTCTAACTCCATCTTCTCTCTTTTGGAGCGATCGGGTTAATATTCATTTATTTCTTTCAACTACATTCTTGCATTACTTATTAGTTGCTATGTTTATGTTTAAATTCAAGTTTTAGCTTACTTGTTTATTTATTTGCTTATTTATATTAAAGTTTAACTAAAATAATTAAGTAGTGCTAATATTTCTCGCGATTGCAATTTACAATGTTATTAATCGTTATAATCTAAGCACTTACATAAAAATGGTTGTCATAGTCAATATTACACCTATTTAATTTAAATACTCAATTTCTTTTCTTTTCTTTCTTTTTATGTTAATTTAATATTCTAGCTTTCATTTTCATTTTCTTTTCTTTTAGTTAAGTTTCTTTTCTTTTTAATAGCATTCCATTTCATTTTCTTTTCTTTTCTTCAATATTAATGTTTCATTTAGCTTATTGTAATTTCCTTTTAATATACCATTTATTTCTTTTTCCTTTCTTCTCTTACAATATTAGGTTAATGTTCTTTTATTAGCAATGTTTTAATATTCAAGTTTTTATTTTTCATTCTCATTTTCTTTTAATATAGTATAGTTTATTATTAGCTTTAATCTCTCTATAAAATTTCATTTAGTATTTCTTTAGTATTCATTTTTTTTTACAAAATTCCATTTTCTTTTTCTTTTTCTATAATTACATTTTCTTTTCATAGCACCTACTTTATTTTTATCTTTTATGTTGAGACTCAAAAATCACAAAAAACTTTCAAGCTATTTTCCCCTTTTAATAAGATTAAAACTCTTTTATTCATTTCATTTCATTTCTTTTTCTTTTTATTCCCTTTTAAAATATAAAATGTGAATAGTTAGATTTTCTTATTAATAGCATTTCTAATCTTTTTATATTTCTTTCTTTGTCAAACTCCTTTTTCTTTTCTTTTGGAATCTTAAATTCTATTTTGTTATAAAACCATTCTTTTTTCGTTGTTAGTATGCTTTCTTTTAATGTAGAATTTTATCTTTTTTTTTATGCATTTCTCATTTCTACCTAATTTGCTTTGATAACATATATGTTTTGATTATTTTTTTCAAAATCATGCCTAGAATAGATTACCTTATTTTTGTTTGCAATCTATGTTTAGGTAATTTTAACAATTTTAGCATATATTTTTTTTAACCAAATCATGCTAGTTTAGATTTTTTAAACAGTATTGCATGTGGGTATGTGTGCCATGTATGCTTTAGTTAGAAATTGCGTGTAATAGGATTTAGAATTTTACCATTTTATTCGTTTTGATTTGAAGTGCTATGTACATATATTATGTATTTTTTATAGTTGATTTTGGATGTTCTCTCTTTGTCTCTAT
>JAULJZ010047012.1:0-14222 GCA_032270985.1 Heliamphora pulchella
CATTTTCTGTCATAATTTCACTATGTTTTCTGTAATATGATTTTTCTATACACCATTTAGCTCATTATAAATATTCCCAGATGTTCCAAGATTATAAAAATCTTGAAAATAAATTAAAGAAGTGCGAAAAGAAGGGAAGCATGCTAGACAAGCCGAATATTTGCACAAGGATCTGACGTCATCATATTCGAACTTTAAATTTTGTATTTCAAATCTAAGGCTGGAAGTGTGTACAAATAGAGGGATAGTCTATTGTTGTAGGCATTGTAAATTTTCTTAGAGTTCTTTGTAAACATTTCCTTTCTTTCTAAACTAATATGTGAAAAATTCCAAAACATGGAATAATTTTATGTCCCAAAAAGATTGAGTTTGAAAAAAAATCTATTGAATATTTTAGAATTATTTTAGATAAAAAACGTCTCAAACTTCAGGAACATATTCTCTCAAAAGTAAGAGAATTTTCCAATATTCTTGAAAATAAAACTCAATTACAAAGTCTATTGGGAATCCTTAATTATGGAAGAAATTTTATTAAAGAAGTGCAATCATTTTGTGGGACCTATATAATTAGGTTTTTATTTACATGTATTTGGGTTGGGCTTAAGTCATGAATCTATAAGAAACCTAATACATATAGGTTTTATAATTATATAGGGGGTTATGATTTTTAAGGTTTGCCTATAATTAGGGACCTTATAATTCTAGTTGGTTTCTTGGAGAGTTGAATTAAAAGGATAGAGATATAGGGAGTCACAGAAAAAATATTGGGGGAGCCAGGGTGACCTTTGAGCGGGGAAATAAGATATGTTTCAGGGCCCAAGTTTTGGGTGTTTTTGATCTCATATTTGCAATCTCTACGCTTGTAATGGATTATTTCTTTTCATTCGTGGACATAAGCCGGTGTAAACTGAACCATGTAAGTTTTCCGTGTGAATTATTTTATCTTCTTTAGTGCATGATATTTGCTTCTGTTTGTGTTTGGGGATTGGTGATTAAAATCTCAGCAGGATTTTACGTGGAAATCAAAACAACGGAATAATTTGCTTGGTAAGCTACCCATTTCAAAATAGAATACTATGGCTAGCATATAGCGGGTGGACTGCAACACGATTTAAAATTCAAATTTAGGCCATGATTATCAAACTTGGCTTTTTGGCTAAAATCATCAAAAAGCCAGGGTTGCCCGTTCGGTAAAAAAGTAAAAAAGCAAAAAAGCTAAAAAATTAAATCAAAACACAAACTCTCAGAAAATTCTATTCAAACTCCTACCACTTTTAAAATACAATAATACTCATTATTCATAACTTATTTACTACTACTACCAATTATATATAATTGTTAATATCAAATATAAAGAAGTGTAAAATTGTTCACTTTGAACAAAAAGTAAAAAAGTTAGCTTTTTACCCAAATAATCAATTTGAAAAAAGTTAGCTTAAAAGTTAAGTTACCAAACAATTTATTTTGAACTCAATTTAGTTTTTTGGTTAAAAATGCAAAAAAAATAAAAAAATTAGCTTTTAAATTAGTTACCAATCGGGCCTTAATGGAAAGAATTAAGTTAGATATAGGGGAAGCTCAAAAACACATATAGCACTGTGACTGAAAATGAGCTGCCAATTTGAGTGTTGGATGGCTCAAACTTGGGTCACTAATTTTTTGTCAAAACAGTTATTTTATTTCTTGTAGTGAAACAATTAACTATTTTTACGCTAACAAAAAAAAAATAGAGTAGAGAAATAAAAAAAATGGCTTTTAATAAATAATAATTTTTGATTTGGTTGAATAAACGTAACGAAAAATTAGTTTTAGATTCTTAAAGTAGCGGCGATTTTTATTTTTCATCCATCGATATAATTTTTAACGTGCAAGGTCTAGTTTTAACGCGCGAGATCTAATTGGACCTTAGAACAGATAAATTTATCTGTACATTTTCAAAATATATATAAAACACACAGTATTTTGAAAAGACACAGTGTTTTTTATACATATAAATTTATCTGTATACTTAAATACATATTTTGAAAATGTACAGATAAATATATCTGTATAAATAATACAAATAAATTTATCTGTCTTAGATAAAATAAGACGACAGATAAATTTATTTGTATGCATTACATATAAATTTATCTGTGTCGTAGGCGATTGGATCTCGCGCGTTAAAAATTTTGTTTGTGGACCTTGCGCATTAAATTTTATTTGTTTAGACGTTTGGCTAAAAGTCTCCAAAAGTAATTAGATATACAATTGATAGTTGATGAACCAAATAAAAAGAAATATAAAATTTAAGGGATAAAAATAAAATTAAGCCTTTTTAAAACAAAGTTCATCATAACCGAACTGTTTAGGAACAGTAATTTTCTATATTCTGCCCTTTTCTTGCATGCACATACCTCTTTTGGCAAAAATAAAAATAAAATTCTCCCTCCCAATAAAATGTGAGGTAAAGATATAATTTGTTTCTTCATCTCCATTTGCATATTCTTAATTATATTAATTAAATATATTCATATACATAATTGCATCAGTAGGGTTTAATTTTTTTTAAATTCATAGAGACTAAAACATAAATTAAAAATTACATTTATATTTTCATTTTCATTTGTATTCTTTATTTTTAAATTCTAATCACTAATCAGCTGTCGTCTCTCTTATATAGAATCATATTACTTTCATTACTATGATAGTCATAATTCAATGATGTGAATTATGATGAGAAATAGTAACGTGATTGCTAAAAATTAAATACTTAGTAATTTAATATTTAAAGTAATTATATTTAAATATTTGAATTAATTCAAAAATCTTATACTATAAAAAATAGAATTCATTACAATTGACCATTTCATTTTGTTATTGATTAGCCATAAAATCTAATATTAGCATGAGAGAGAGAGTGGATCGAATTTAAAATGTGATTCTTGGTTAAATAAGAAATCAATGTTGAGTTAGGTATCTTGTATTCTATATAATTTATTTATTATTTATTGATTAAGATCTATACATATTTGGATTGGGAAGGAATTATGAGTTCACTAAAAATCCATGTTGTGTGGGGTCTATAATAAATGGGCTTACGGGATTTTAGGGTTTTCACATGTGCCTATAAATAGAAGACTAGTGAAGTTTTAGGAATACATAAAATTTGAGAGTCCAACTGGCAGAGATAAGGGAGACATGTGCTGTACTATTTCATATTTGACGTAGTAGAATATTTTTTCCTTCACTCGTAGAGATAGGCTGGCGTGGGCATAATCACGTAAATCTTCAATGTTGATTATTTTTTGTTTTTTTTTTGTGTATAAATTTTTTTGCTTCTATTTGTGTTCGGGAATTAGTGATTAAATTTCAGTAAGTGGCATCAAAGTTGACGGTTGAAAATTTAAAATCGTGGTAAGTGATCAAAGCAAAGTATAGATCAAAGCAAAGTATAATTTTTAATTTTGTACCGCATAATTTAAAATTATTTATTTATGCACCAAAAAAAAACACAAAACAAAACAAAATGAAAGGATGCGTTGAACGGTTTCGGCGATGATTAATTGTCATAAATGCAATTTTTGATTGGCAATGACATTTGGATTGACAAATTCTGATAGCTTGGTGCACGAATTCTTGAGCTTTTATTTCGTGTACCAAAGGGGATTCAAATCAATGGCTATTAATTCTTTTGTTATATTGGCTATAAAAAAAATAATTAAAAGCGAACGTGTTCTTTAAAGGTTTTCAACTCTTTGAATTCATCAATACGATTGGGTTTTTCAATTTTTGTATTGTTTGATTGAATTATACTAGGGACAGAGGACCGTTACCTCTTGCTGAAGCGCCCACCTGACTGTGTCTCTGTACCACCCTGCGGTGCCCTGACTTCCCTGGAATCCCGAGTCTCACTCAAAGTATTTTCGATCATTGCTGTCGACTCCATCAGTTCTGTAAACACACGCAGCCTCAATCCTGCCACGCGCTCCCTGATCACCGTCCTCAAACCCCTCTCAAACTTTATCGAACGCAGCTCGTCTGTACCCACCAACTCTGGTGCAAACCGGGACAAACTGATAAACCTGGCTTCGTACTGTACAATACTCATCGCCTCTTGGGTGAGAGCATAGAACTCCTCTTTGTACAAATCCCTTGAAGAAGCTGGAAAGTACTTCTCTAGAAAAAAAAACCCCGTGAAAGCTGCCTACGTGCCCTCCACGGTATTTCGGGCGTATTTTCACCACTCATGAGCATCCCCTCTCAGCTGAAAAGTGGCAAAAGAAATTCTCAGATCTTCCTCAACTATCTGCAGTGTATCAAGGATCCAGGTCACAAGCTCCAACCACTCTGTAGTTACTGTAGGGTCAGGATCCCCAGCGAAGATAAGAGCGTCAAGACGCCTAAACTCTCGCATTGCCACAGTCGCCCTCAGCTTGTGTTCTCTCTCTCTCCCCCTAGCAGTCTCAACCAGCTGACTGATGGAGCCTACCATCGCACGTAGCAACTATATTGCATCAATCGGTCCTTGAGGAGCATTTGCTTCTCCAGCATTAGGGATCGGCACATCCCCTTGGCCTAAACCACGGCCACGGTCTTGATCACAGCCTCGTCCTCTCCGCGCAGACATCACGTCTGTACGAAAAGAATACAAAACATAAGTTACAGCACGTCGCATTAATATAAACATTAACCATATAATCATGTTAACACTTAGCCACATACGTTCATGCTAAATAAATCCCACATACTGAGGAGAACCAACAAGAGCAACGCATCAATTTGGATAATCTACTTTAGATTCTTTGACAGAAAACATGTCGGCAAAACACATTTCTAACTCGGCTTCCAAGCTTGTTAACCCAAACGCCCGAAGGCAAGACTGATCAATTCTAAGGTTCAACCCCCATGCTCACATATACACATTATTCACATATTCAAGAAATGATCGTACTCATGTTATAAAAATATCTAAATACATATAATCAAGCACACGTAATCAACCTCACAAGGTGATGCACTCTCTTCTCACGACTCTTAGGTATTCAAACCTAAAGCTCTGATACTAAGTTGTCAAGCCCCAAACTCTGGGCCACCCGAAACACCCATAAACAACACTCAACTCGATGTTTCACTCTCAAGATAAAGAACACTCAACTCGATGTTTCACTCTATAAAATCCACAATGATTCACATGCCATACATACAACTCCTACAACCCACATAGCGCAACACATGCAACCCTCACAACGCAACACATGCAACCCACGCAACACATACAACCCACACAACACAACACATGCAACCTTAAGACCACATTTCTGTCCCTCTTTATCGAACCACATTTTCGTCCATCGTTAACCAGAGTTAACGTTTACCAAACCACATTTCCGTCCATTGTTAACCACACACACAAAAAAAAAACTAGAGTTTTATACACACAAAGATCACATATCTGTCCTTCAATATGCATGAATAAAAGTAGAGTTTTAAATGCATAAAATCACGTACAAACACTACGTTTTATATAATGACATCACATGCTACGTAACTCGTTATCCACCAACCCCGAAGACCAACAACCAACAAAACAAAACCTAACCCCAAAGGCTAGCTCCAAACCTCTAAAAACTCGATTTTCACAAACGTTTTCACAAAACATCATGTTTTTCAAAACTCGTCCTTTTTAAAAAAAGAACCAAGGACCCAAACACGTCACACACACAACGATGGATAAATACCACGATTAACAAAATCACGTCATCCCCGAAGACGACAACAAAATAAAAACAAACCCCCAAGGTCACAACATGACCAACCAAACAAGGAAGGAAAAACACCCATCTTCAAAAGTTCAGTCGAATGAACCTTACAATTCAATTGACTGAAAAGCTACTGAAAAAACACAAGAGAACCCAAACCCAGGTCAGTCGACTGGATCATCACCCCCAGTCGACTGGATCACCACACTATCGACTCAGTCGACTAGATCACCCAGTCCAGTCGGCTGGACCATGGCGAAAATGAAACCCTAGCTACGAAAACAGCTTCTCAACCCCAAAATCGAAGCAACTAAACTCCCTTCTAGTACCCTCGGACATACACGAGCCAAAAATTACAAAGAAATACCGAAAAGAACACCTCAAAAACCTTTTATCAAACCGAAAGTTTCCCCGGCAATCTAGGTACCCCATTTAGATTCCTGATCTTTCTAAACTCCGCATTCTCTCTTTTGGAGTGATCCGGTTAATTGTCAATTTTAATTTGCACGTTTTCTTTATTTATGTAGTTAACATTGTTTATTGCTTAATTTATTTCGTTGAATTTAGTCTTTTAAATTAATTCTTTAATTCGCACCCCACACTAAGCATATTGTCTTTTTATTCATTTATTTATTTACTTATCAAATGGTGCTAACATATTTTGGCAATTACAACTTAATAATGTTGTTAATTGTTGTAATAATGCACCTACATTTATGTGAATGCAATAATTAATACTACATTTCACATTTAAGCTAAATAGTTGTTTTTAATTTTTTTTATCTTTCTAGCATTAGTTTGATTGTCTTTACTAGTATTTATTTTCATTCTCTTTTCTTTTCTTATAATGTTAATGTCATTTCCTTTCTTAAGTATTAGTTTAATTTTCTAGTATTTATTTTATTTAGTTGTTCTAATTTACTCTTAATAGTAGTTTAGTTCATTTTCTTTTCTTGAAACATTAGTATTCTATTTTATTTTAGTATTTCCTTTTTAGCATTCATTTTCCTTTTAATATTAGCTTAATATTCTTTCATTAGTCTTTATTTTTCATTTTTTTTTCTTTTCTAGTAGTGTAATTTTTTTTTTCTAGCATCTTATTTCCTTTCATATAATGTAGTTTTATTTTTTTTTCTTTTCTCTTAATGCTAATTTATTTATTTTTCTTTATTAGTGTATGGCTCCTTCTTCATTTACTTTTTCTAGCTTTTTTTTCATAGTTTTGTTTGATCTTTCTTTTTCTTTCATTTTCATTAACCATAAAAATCATAAAAAGTCTTTAAATCACATCCTTATTTTTGAAATATAATTATCTTTTCTTTTGCTTTCTTTTCCTTTTGTTTTAAATATAAAATACGAATAGTTAGGTTTTCTTTTAATAGTTTAATTAAATATTTTTTAACATTTATATTTTAGCATAATTTTTCTTTTGTGACCTTTTTCTTTTCCTTCAAATCCTTAAATTCTCTTTTATTATAAAATCTTTCTTTTAAATTTCTTTATTAAGTAAACTTGCTTTTAATATAGAATTTTCTCTTTTGTACATCTTTTATTTTATATTTAGTATTCATTTTTCATGTTAATACCAATCTAGTTTATTTTGATAATGCGCATATTTTGGTTACTTTCCTTAAAATATTTTGTATTTAAAATAGTTTAGCTTATTTTTGTAGCAAATTCATGTTTAGGCAATTTTAACAATTTTTATCATACTTTTGCTCTTTTATTTAAATCATGATAGTTAGACTATTTTTGTGAATATCGCATGTGGAGGTGTTCCATGTATCCTTTAGATAGAAATTACATACCGTAGGATTCAGATTTTTTTTTCTTTTGACATTTATTTATTTTCGAGTGTTATGTACATATTTTATGTATTTTCTATACTTAATTTTGGATGTTCTCTCTTTGCCACTATTTTCTTTATCTGTATGCATTTGAGAAATTTTATTAAAGAACCAATTATGATTAGTAGAGGCCAACCTTACGGTTGGGCGAACGGGGTGCCTAATACCTTCCCCGATTCGTATCTTAGCCCCCGAATCTTTTTTTCTCTGGTTAACGTTTTCAAGATCAATAGCTAATTTTGTTTTTCTTAGTTTTTCTCAAAAACTAAGTGGCGACTCTATTTTCAACAAAAGGGGTTTTCAAATTTTGATTTTCAAGGTGTTTAAAATATTTTTCAAAACATCTTTGACTTTCTTCATTTTTAACCC
Source organism: Heliamphora pulchella (assembly GCA_032270985.1). Taxonomy (NCBI): domain Eukaryota; kingdom Viridiplantae; phylum Streptophyta; class Magnoliopsida; order Ericales; family Sarraceniaceae; genus Heliamphora; species Heliamphora pulchella. The sequence continues at coordinate 7,958 of JAULJZ010047012.1, forward strand.
CTAAAATCCCAACGCCACAGTACTCCCGCCCAAATGGGCCCTCCAGCAGGATACGCCTCGTAGCGATGTCGCGGCTACGCATCAGATCTGCTCTGGCCCGATCCTCTACCCCCCTCCAAACATCCCAATGGACCTGCAAAGTACAATACAAAGAGCAGTAAGACATACAGTATGATGAATAGTGTGCAGTAAACAGTGCCCAGTGCAATGAATGGAATGAAGAACAGTGCAGTGCAGTACAGTGAACATCACTGTAAGCAGTATAATACAGAAACCAGCGTATTGAACAGTAAATAAAGATACTTGGTATGGGGTCAGCCGGTCCAAAGACACCCAAAACTTGTCAAGATTCTTCCCTCCGGCTTTCTTCCCCTTCAGCCCACGGGACCATTGGGCTGCTCGGGGAATGACCAGAGGGTCTATCGCAGAGTTCGCCGGGACGTGAAGCTCGAAGAACTCATAGGTCCACAACTGCAAAGAAGAAGATGTCAGCCAGCAGAAATGACAGATAACAGAAATGGGTAAAGAACTGCGGAAACCAAATCATGCCTCTCAGACCCTCCAGTATCCCCCGATGCTGAGCTCCTGGGGGAACCGGGTCAAGGTCCGCATAAAACTATAGAGAGTAGCCAGAGCAGCGCCTCCCCAGTCATAGCTAGCAACCCAGTCAAGATAAGCCAGGCCGCCCAAGTAATGAAAATGAACGATATTCTCCTTGTTCGAAAACAAGGAGGTACCGAACATATATATAAGAAAGCCTTGGGCGACCCACTCGTAGTAACGGGGCTCGGTGCAGTAAAAGCGTCTGAATCGTTCAAAGAACCAGGTGTATCTGACTCTGTCGCGATCCATCTGAACATGAACAGCCCTGAAAAAATACAGCAACGCGTCGGCAGACTATGCAATGTGGGATCAAAGGGGATGGAAGCTCCTCCAACTTAGATGCCGGTGAGGAGGGCAAAATCCAAAGGCATCAGAGTAGCCTTGAAAGTGGTGAAGTGGAAAGTGTTGGTGGTATCCCACCACTGCTTGGTCAAGGCTGTCAGTCATACCAGGTCATTGCTCGTTCTACCCAGCAGGGGTATAAAACGAGCAAAACCAGAGGTATCAATGTAAGCCTGGCTAGGAGCAGGGAAGGTATCATACCACTCCAATATCTCCCCGAAGGTAGAACCTCCGAAGCCTCGGACGTAATGACCAACCTGTAAAAGAAGACAGATAGAGAACATAAAAAGAACAAATCAAGCAAGTAAGGTGCATGAAATATCTGAAGGCCGCGCCCTAGGAAATTAGGCGCCCTAACCCTAGGTTCGTGTACAAGTGATGATCCTTCGGTTTCTTTCAAGCCTTAAGGAACTAGGTACCTTAACCCTACGTTTGTGATTTCTAGTGATCATAAGTTCTGGTGCTCCAGTCGAATTTCTATCATTCTTCTTTCTTCCCAAATAAAAGGAAAAAAAGAACAAAAATCTTCTTAAGATTTCTGGGATTTTTCTAAGTTTTTTTGCAAATTTCTAGAGTATTCTTAAAATTTTGCTTAAATTTTTTAAAATTTTTCTCAAATTTACAAGGTTTTCTAAAAAATTTCAAGGGTATTATAAAATATTCCTAAAATTTTCTCAAAATATTTTTCCAAAATTTTTCTAAGATTTTTTCTAAAAATTTTCTAGTATTTTCTAATATTTTTTCAAAATTTTCTAAGATTTTCCCAAAATTTTCTCAAAATTTCCTAGTATTTTCTAAGATTTTTCTAAAATTTTCTCAAAATTTTCTTAAAATTTTCTAAGATATTTCTAAAATTTTCCCAAAATTCTCTCAAAATTTTCTAGTATTTTCTAAATTTTTTTCAAAATTTTCTCAAAATTTTCTAGTATTTTCCAAAATTTTTCTCAAAATTTTCTGAAATTTTCTAAACATTTCTAGAATTTTTTCAAAAATATTTTTCAAAAATTTCCTCAAATTTCTAGAAATTTTCTCAAAACTTTCAAAATTTTCTAATGATTTTCGAAAATTCTTCGAAGTTTTTTTAAAAATTTACTCCAATTTTCTAAGATTCGTAACAAAATCAAAAATCAAAAATCAAAAATTGAAAAACAAAAGAAAGCTTTTCCCCCTAGATTTGTGTTTTTCTCGAAATAAATAATAAAATTTTTTTAAAAATGTTTTGTTAAAAATAATCGTCTTTTTTGTTGGTTGTTTAAAAGATCTTAGTTGTCCCTACTGTTTTGATCTCTATTGCATAGATACCTAAGTTAAGCTCAAATTCCAATCATCATTCATCAATCAACATTCACACATCAAAAATAAATCATCATCAACAGTTATCATTGTTCATCATATCATCATATGGTGGATCCTACACATGCGTCTATGTTCGATATTCCGTGCTCTGGTTTTTAAAACAAGTAAAGATGGGGTATTTACCAATGGGCGTCGACAAGATATATGATGGTTAGGCTCTCACAGAAGAAGGTCGGCAGCAACAATATCCTCGGGAGGCTCATAGTGTCTCAAGCCACGAGGAACCGCGCGATGAGGTAATGGATCATACGTGTGCGGGTCAAAAGGTGCCGAATGACCGTCTCCCACATCGGGGGCCAAAAAGTCAGCCACCGCGGCCTCCGCAGCAGCATCAGCGGCCGCCTGAGCCTCAACAGTTGCTCGCGCCTCCTCAGCAACTCGACGGGAGGCAAGCTTCGCCTCGAGCACAAGAGCATCCATCGTAGTAGTGGGCTGCGTGGAAGTAGCAGCGGGACCTCATCGTGCTCCCAAATCATCGTCCCCCTGGCCCTGGCCCGCCATAAAGAGGAATGGGATCACGAATAGAAGGGTAAACATCTTGAGAAGCAAGAAGAAGCGGGAGAAGCGAAGAAGAAAGAAAGGAACAAGGGGAAAGGCTTGGGAGCAAAGGAGAAGATGAGAGAGAACAGAGATGCTAGAGAGAGGGTGGAAATGGACGAATGAACCAAAGCTGCGCGCTTGGAAAGCCTTATGCACGCCTGGAGTTGGCGATCGCCAACTCCAAAGTCAGCAACTGCTAGGTTTCCCAAAAGCCTCACGGCGACCGCCATGTTCAAAGGGTTTTTACTCGGCGGCCGCTATGTCAGAAGGGTTTGGGCTTGGCGACCGCTAGGTTGCCAAAAGTCATGTCAGATCAGTTTTTTATTATGGCGTTTTGGGGTCCTTAGGGGCTTGTTTGGGTGTTTCTATTTCATTTTACTATATATGCACATGCTTAGTAAAAAAAATAATAATAATAATAATAATAATAAATAATAATAATAAAATAAAAATAAAAATAATAAATTTTTTTTTAATAAAAATAAACTTTACTTCCTTAAAAATTTTTCAATCTTGTATCTCATCCCGAATTTTAGGTCTTAACTCGACCTATTAATTCGTTGTCTTCCACTTCGATAAATTTAATTTTAAGCTATACATTTGGCTTTTAATTATCTTGTACTTTATTCCGAATCTGTAGGTCTTTCTTATGATCTTAAACTGACTTATCGGTCCTTCTCACAATCCTAAACTGACTCGTCGATCCTTCTCACGACCCTAAATTGACTCGTCCCTATACTAACTCGTCGGTCCTCCTCACGACCCTACCTCACGACCCTAAACTGACTCATCGTTCCTCCTCACGACCCTAAATTGACACATCGATCCTCCTCACGACCTTAAACTGACTCATCGGTCCTCCTCATATCCCTAAACTGACTCATCGGTCCTCCTCATGACCATAAACTGACTCGTCGGTCCTCCTTATGACCTTAAACTGACTCATCGGTCCTTCTCATGACCATAAACTGACTCGTCAGTCCTCCTCATGACCATAAACTGATTCGTCGGTCCTCCTCACGACCTTAAACTGACTCGTGTTTGCATTACACTATACCTATCTGCATCATGATAGCATTAATTCATGTTAGCATCCACATCATGTTTCTTATCATTGCATCTCGCATCTTGCCCCATGAACTACGTTTTGGTATGATTCCTAGCAAAAGAGGGTACGTAGGTAGCTCGATGAAAGTTCGAGTACGACCAACATCATACGCATGCTTGTATGCTTGTGGCCAAAGATTGACGGCTCGGTCAAATGGTTGTTGTCTCTAGGTCTTTGATATAACTTGCTTCACGTGTTGCTATGCAAGTTATATCAAAGAGGGGCAACTGTAGACACCCCAATTTAACCCCGCCCAATCTTAGGCGAATTCGATGATGAAAACAGGTGGAATAGTGCCTCGATACAATCCTCGGAAAGTGATCCGAGCTCGGTATTTGAACCCGAAACCTTCAAACGAATGAAATTTTGTCAAACCATCGAAACTTGCTGCCCAAGTAAGGCGACCGCCAACTTGCATTGTAGCGCCTGTTATAGAACTTTGTGAAAACCCGAGCCAAAAGTGGCGATCGCCACCTTTTATCATGGCGACCGCCAACTCTCATTGTGGCGACCGTCGTAGAACCTTGTGAAAACTCTCAAAAACATGGTGACCGCCAACTTGCATTGTGACGATCACCAACTCCAAATGGCCTGACGTGTCCCAAAACGTGGCAACATCTCATTGGTTGAAGAAATCTATAAATATCGTACCCCAGCGTACGTTTTCAGTACGGATTTTTGAGTGAGAGAGACTCTGCCGATATACCGAGCGATCCCGAGCCCCGACGCCGAAACCCTACGGAGATACCGAGTCCCTAATCTCCCATACCTACATTGAAGCCTACATTGCTTGGATCACTCCCGAGAATTGGATAATTGGAGCATATTTCCCAACTTGAGGATTCTCCGGCAATCCAGGTATCTCGCTTGGATCCCTGATCTTTCTAAACTCCACTTCTCTCTATTGGAGCAATCGAGTTAATTTTCATTTCAAAGTTTTCCGATTATTGTCAATTTTGTTTAGTATTTGCAATATTAATTGTTGTTCAACGTAGTTGGGTTATTTTTTTAAAAAATTTCTGTTATTATTTTCATTTCATTTTTAGTACATTGTTGCATTCCATTAATCCATCAACTTAGTGCCAACATTTTCAACGGTTACAACTAATCAATGTTGTTAATCGTTATAATTAAGGCACTTATATGAAAATGGTTGTAATCGCCAATATTACACCCATTTAATTTTAATATTACATTTATTTTTATTTTCTTTCTTTTATGTTAATTTCATATTCTAGAATTTATTTTATTTTCTTTTAGTCAGCTTAGTTTTACTTAGTATTCTAATTATTCTTCATCCTTAATTTTCATATTAATCTTTGTTTAGTAAATGATGTAATTTACTTTCCAAATACTTAATTTTCTTTGTAATGTAGCCTTTTATTTTCTTATTTTAATGTAATTTCTTTAATGTTCTATTTTCTTTTTTTTAGTGCTAATATTCTATTTTCTTTTAGCTTAATATTTTCTTTTATAATCTTTTATTTTCTTCATTAGCATTAATTTTTCCTTGTTAGCACTTTACTTATTTTCTTTTTTTCTCTAGTGTAATGTTCTTTTCCTAATATTTTATTCTTTTTTTTCTTTATTTAATGTTCTGGTATCTAATTTTATTGTTTAGTCTAAATTTCATTTCAATAGCATCTTATTTTCTTGTACTAAGTATTTCATTTCATTTTCTTGTATCAGCATTTTTTTTTCTTTTTCTTTTAATTTTAGTTTAATGTTCTTTTGCTAACACCAAACTAAATAATATTAGCTTAAATATTCATTTAATTCAATTTTCTTTTTTTAACTTTTCTTTCATTAATATAATTTTTTTTCCTATTATTTTATTTTCTTTTAGTATTCGCCTTAATTTCCTTACAAAGTTCCACTTAGCATTTCTTTTCTTATAATATTAGCATTCATCCGTCTTACAAAAAATATATTTTCTTTTCCTATGATTTATTTTTATCTTTCTTTTCTTTTATTTTGTTAAACCAAAAATCACAAAAAACATCATAATTTTCTCTTTAAAAGAAATTTTTTTTTTCTTTTCATCTCTTTTATTTTTCTCAATTTTTTTCTATCTTCTCTTAAAAATATAAGATATTAAATCTTTTTTAAAATCTTCCTTTATTAACTTAATTTGCCTTTCATAGTATTTTTCTTTCCTTTTCTTTTTTTATTAACCACAAAAAGGCACAAAACAAATAAAAATACATTTTATGTTAGTTAATGCTTTTCTCATTTTTCTTATTTTAATCTTTCAAGTTAATAGTGTAATTTTCTCCTCTAACAACAATTAAAAACTCATTTGTTTATTTCATTTCT